>JAQIXS010001071.1:0-34276 GCA_034700785.1 Rossiulus vilnensis | reverse complement strand
CAACATCCTCTTATGGGGAATTCTGCAAGCCTTCATCCGTTACGTAGCGGCCTCTGGCGGCACAAGTAGGAAGCAGTACCTGTTCTATGCTGAAAGCGCATAGGATTCGTAAAAGCCCATAAAGAATGAATGCACAAAATTAAATTATGACGCTCTGAGAAAATACCGTAGCTTAAACGAGGTAAACGTGTAGTGTATGAAAACTGTATAATTAATCATTTCAATAATTGCTAATACATTTAAATGGCACAAATTAAAATGCATTATGCCAAACCTATTCTGTTATGGCAAATGTGTTTATTAATGTGTTTCTAGAATGTACTTACACAGAAATGTACTTATCTGTGACCTATTTTTTTAATATATGCATGCATATATAATTCACGTAGCTGCTAATAGGTTATATAATGGGCTTAAAATGAATTATTTCTGCTCAATTTCTCTTCAGCGAATTCATTTTAGAGAAATGAGGGCGGAAATCCGTAATGGGAGGTAAATTTTTCGAAAAAATATTTTTATGGCATACAAACGTAGGCTAAAATATTTTTTTTGTGATTGTTATTTTCAAAATGTTTACATGTGGTTTTCTTTCAATTGACATTCCTCAGCACCTTTTCATAGAAAACTATGGCCAAAAACCATGTTTTTTTAAATAATTTTTCAAACAATTTAGCCTATGGCGTTCCATTTTTCAACATTTAAATTTTAGAAAAACTGTCCCAAAATGCAAGAGATGCTGTAATAAAATGCTGTGGATGAAGCCTGACAGACTTGCATTGCATTGTATTGCTGATCAAGAGGCAAAAAAATATAAATTAATTTTATATGGTGCTGCGAATTTTAATTGTAGTTAGTCACACTTGTGACTGCATTAAGAAAAAAATGTATAGTTTTCCCACCCCGACCCTGGTCTAAACCAGAGCTACATGCATATAGTATTCGTGCACTACGCACCTAAGGCTAAACCGTTCGGTGGCGCCACCCTCCATGCAGACGTTCACTTCACGAAATTCCTCATCAATAATGGCTTTTCATGAGAATGCTAACAGCAATCAATTGCTCGCCTTAATCAGTGTACCCAGAGTACGTTTGTGCGAACAAACACTGACACCTATATCTGCGAAGGCAGATTGAATTTAAATGCAATTATTAGCAGCTACAAACCATTTCTACAGTCTATTTCAAATTTAAACATTAATGGCTTTGCGCTTGTGCCAAGAAAAGAGTTAAAACGGGTTTTAAACAATGGTTTTGCAACTATTCGTTAGTCTTTTTCATCTAATCATATTGTTGTTTAATTTAAATTCAATTCATTCAGCACGTACCACCAATTAAATGCCAAATGCGTGATTGGAGTTGAGGGAGTATATGGTTATATTAGGGCCTGAATTTATTATTCCAATTTTAAAATATTTCTGCAAACGGGTTGCATTAGTAGGGCCTACTTGACCTAGGCCCTATTACACAAACCTATACAAATATGCATATGCATGTGTTACAAGTTCATGGCCTTGTAATATAAGGACTTGTAGAATACTACTGCAACCAATGATGTAAGAATTGTCCAAGTTGTACTTCATTAAAGTGTAAGTACTAATAATGTATAGGTTGTACATGTGCTTCATCATTCATTGGTCGAACCTAAACCTAAAACATTGTACTTAATTTAACTGGTGTCTGTTACCATGAAGGAAATTCACTATACATTGCGAGGAAATTGTTACATCGTTTTCCTCATACTTTTGTGGAACACAACACTTGTAATTTGATTAAATTTACTTGTAACTCGTTATGTGTGGATAAATAACTTAACAGCGTAGGTTTTTTGGGGGAACACAACGACTTGTACCAATCACTCCATACAAACGTTGGATTTGTGAGAAGTCAATTCTCACCATCTTGTGGCTGGTTGTATTACAATCCATACCTCTACATGTCCATATACTGTCCATGTATGCTTGTGGAATAATACCTTGTAGGCCTAAGGGTAAAATTTTCAAACTGAAATAATCTGCAAAATTGATGGTTGTCTATAACTATTTTAAGTATTGAACTGTTTAACTGAAACAACTGCTTAAGTACCTACACATTTTGTTTACGTTAAGTGCGTGCTAAAACCGATTCCGGAAGTGAGCAAGCAGCGCCCTCTTCCGCGTCCTGCGCGGCGCAAACCAGGCTATTAAATTCAATAAGCCATAAAAAAGGCAGTTTTTATTTGCCAGTTAAGTTTGGCATGAGCGTAGGTACACAGTGCACCTGGGTGGTCACTGCCTAAATGGCCGTCCATCGAGTTCATAATTATTTTATTCGCAATGTCACACGTAATAGCGTAAATCGCACGTTATAATGTTCGCCCTAAACGTTTCCTATTTGACATTCAACGAACTGAACATTTTTTTGAACGATTGGCTCACAGGTTTTTTTGTTTAAAAGCTGGCTTTTATGATCGTTAATATGAATTGGATAATTATGAACTAAGTGGCCTCCCACAGAGCTTCTCGTTTTGGCACAAGATGGCGCTGCATGCATGATCAACTTGTAGGCTTGACAATTTAGCCTGACTGACTGATTTGCCCTCAGAAGAGTTATTTTGATGTTGACATTAATGCACAATGGATATACTTCATTTTCCATTTCGAATAATATTCACATTTTCTTATTTTTAAGAAATGTTACAAAAAACAAAATAAAACTAGTTTCCACTGCGGATATTTGATGGTTATATGTGCACATTCAGCAAACACATGATTACTGAAATCTTTTCTTTTAAGTTCAAAGGTATAGTCGGATTAACACAAGAAGAAACTGGGAATTCAAATAGACCAATAGAATGAAGGAGCCTCTCGTGCAATTAATCTTTCTGTCCCATGACTTACTTGTACATTTAAATGTAAACATTCTCTTTTTCTGTCATTAATGGAATGTTGGCACGTGCGGGAATGTCACGTGCCACCGTCACCTGCGCTGCTCGAGACAAATGTCACGTGCGAGCGACAAGAAGTCATTATGTATGTCGATTTTCGAAACACTTCTTTACAGTTAAATACCTTTTAATATCTACTACCACTTTGGCAGGTGAGGAATGAATCCTACACTGTATTCAGCAGAAAAAGAAACGTATTTGGGCGAAACAGGGCACTTACGCCGTTATGGTTTGGCGCCCTTTAAATTTCGCCAATTTTAGGGCATATCGCCCACCCAGGTGGCGCTGCGGTGGCCGCACTAAGCGTGACAGGAAGGAAGGAAGGTAGGAAGTAGAGAAGTAGGGAGAGAGAGAGAGACTAGAAGCCCTAGTAAAAGGCGAATAAAAATAAATGATAGATGAAATGTTGGCGCTGTTCAATTAGTCGGCAAATGTGCGTTTAATTGGAGGCTGGGAGCGCGAGAGTAATCTCTGCTCAGCCGTTTGCAGGTGAGCAGTTGGAGCAGTTAATCGAATTTCGTGAGATCTCCGGAGACGGAGCGAGGCGTATCATTGTTTAATAATTGAATATAACGACGATTTTAAAGCATTATCTGGCGGCATAGTTGGCGCTGGCGGCTAATTGAAGCCGGCGAATAATTTGAATAAATCTGGCGAATGAAGCCTCGCTCAGCTTGTTTCACCGCAGCAAATCCGACAAATTCAGCGAAATTGGCGCAATTTGAGCCTCGAAGAAATCTAATTAAGGAGGCCGAGGCGCCACGGGAGCATCCCCGTCACAATTTAATACCAAAAACAAAACCCTAAACCCGAAGCAGCCGGGGCTAATAGAGCGACTAGACCGCCATTGATTGGCGAGGGCAAACCCAAAAATACAGAGAGCACTGCCATTAGCCAATAAAGCATTGTACAATGGTGAAAAGATCAATATTAGTGATAGATATCACAATGGTTCTATACTGATATTAGTGGCATGTAGTAGTTTTTTGGACTACCAATAGTATCAGTATGGTTAGTGATATCACTATTTTTTACTAATATAACCATATATCAGTATATTTGAACTGATATACACTGATCGTCTCACCAGGGTAAGCACATGCTTAGGGACCAGATAGAAAGGCAGCCTAAAACATACAAAAATACAGTTTTCTGTTAAAATCATGTTCAAATTTATATGCTCCGTATTGCCATTCCGATTGATTGATTGACTATCTAAACAATTTCTACTTAAGATCTACTTAAAGAAAAAATAAACAAGGCTTTCGTTAGTTTTAAAAAGTGCATTAAAATATACGTTAAAATCCATTACTGGAAATCTAGTTGTTAAAATGTTGTTGTTTTTTTAAAGAGTTGAAATTGTGCTATAGAAACAATTATTTGAGGTTATGGAAATTTATGGTTAAGATTTTATCTAATGAAAATGTCACTGACTTTTGTATGAAAATTTGAAATCTTCTCTGACGTTTCTAGGTTGTTCCTAATTTACTACTAATTCCAGGTTTCCCAAGTCAGTGGAAACCCTAATAATCCTCCGATTTGTGAACCCAACTCCTCCAACCTCGAACGTCTTTTACGGAAGGCCCCTAATTGTTTCAAAACACGAATTATAAAAACCTCCTCAGTTTGAAAACAAATTTGATAAATACATTGTACCCTGACATGCAAACTCATTTGTTTGAAAACTGTTATCATCACAGCTAGCCACGCTCAAGATCGTTTTCAAGTACGAAATGACATTTTTCGTTCGAGCTCAACATTTTCCCATACTCATCGTTTATGATAGCTCTGACTTTATGGTCAGGGAATGCTTATGAGGAATTCCGCATTCCTGGGCTTGAGGAAATTGGCCGTTGTTTATGCACCCCTAACGGGTTTAACCGGTAAGGTCCCTTAGCCCACCCCACCCCTGCCTGCCTTGTCTTGTTTTTCTTGTGCCCGTTTCACTTTTTCTTATCTTTTTCAGTGATCCACTTGGAAACCAGCAATAAACCACAAAGTTACCAAATGAGGTTTTAGCCTTTTAATTGCCAGGGATTTGTTGGCCGAAAATCTCATAGCGCATTCGCCCCCAGGTGTCGTTGGCTACTGTCCGAAGCAGCGGCAAAATGGCCTCCAATTTGAAGACGAGAAGAATGGGATCGAGTAGCTTGACCAACTTGACCATTGTAAAACTGGACGACTGGTCTCGCATGAGAATAGGCACTGCTCTTTAGACAATGGCTTTTATTGTATAACGATGAAAAGGCTACAGACACCCCACACCCCAATAAACTTCCATCGGAAATTCAAGGACCCTCAAGGAGACCTTGGCGGAAGGGGGAAAAAAAATCAACAAAATGTTTCCAGGCCGAAATTTGCGGCTATTTTCAGGGCCTTAAATAGATACGTATTTCGGAAGGCCACTTACTTGCCTCAATTGTTTTATTGCAAATTTGCAATTACTTAAACATGTGCTTTTTTGGTTCGCCTGATGAAAATTTCGGGAAATCAAGTTAGTTTTTTGGCATGTGGTCAATCAGATCGTAAACAATAAACTCATGGGAAGATCATTTTCCCACACTCTGGGTCGGAAGTGGACATTCTGCAGCTGGAAGACGCCTACAATAAAATGTCTAGTGGTCAGCGATCAGGCCGGGGAAGGCTCATGTCGTTGCAGACTGACCACTCGGCCATTGGCCGAAAGTTGAAGGCTCTGAGAGCGAACATCGATGAAAAACATACTTGTGATTATCTCAAACATTGCTTGAGACGTATTTCGGAGAATCATATTTCAGTTTTTATGTTTTCATAAAATGTCCTTTATACAGTATAAATGCTATTTTGTTAGTAAAAAGAAACGCTAGGGTCATTCCAAAAATTTTTTTTGACCACATACAAGTTCATTTTCATCATGACCAACTGTGCGCACATGGTCCACGCAAACAGGCCTGTAGATGGCGCTGTTTAAGCAGTCTCAATTCCAAATAACAGTGTTCACCGTTGCAATTTTTTTCTCCCCATTTCTTAATGCACTCGTTTATATGCTGCTTATATCGATTCAGAGCTCGTCTTTATCTTTTTCGCCGAAATATATTCCGACTTGATTTTTTTTTCAGCATTTTTTTTCTTTCTTCATTTATTGAGCAACTGGCACATGTCATGAAACGATATTTTATTTATAGAGGGCTCTAGATACGGCTCTAAATAAGCTACTGAATGAGCTATATACCCCCTCCCTCTCCCCCCCTCCTTTTCCATTATCCAATGTTTTTATAGGCCCTGACACTGATAAATAAACGTCCCTCTCCAAAGATAGGGCCCGGAAAAACACGAGGGTTTCCAACCAATATGATTTTCGTAATAAGTTCCGCTCCAATCTGGCGACCAAATTTGCCGTCATTTTTGGACAATTTCGTTTAATCTGGCTGAATTATCTCTCACTGGAAACGCATTTTCATGGCGAGTGCATCTCGGACGGGAGGCCTGGACCAGCACCACCCCCCCAAACCACCAAGACAAATCACCCTTTCACTTCGCATTAAGATATTGCCAAGGGACGATAAGAAAGTACCGAATATGGGAACTGGTCATTTCGCAAACACATGTAGGCTACATGGCGATACAAAGTCCTACACAGCTTTCTAGAACCTATTGCTATTTCTTTTGAAGTCTGTTTATGACTTTTGGAGCACCCTGTAATTCATTCATGCACGAATTCATGTACGTTTATTAAACTAATTTGTTTCATTAGTTTTTTTTATTATAACAATTTTGAACCAATGTTTGGAAATATTTTTGAAATTTTATCATTCTTTTTATTACAATTTAATTTTATCGGATCTTTCCTAAATTGGATCAAGCTTCCTCAGATTTCTTATTATGCAGGTAGGTACAATTATCAATTGTCTATAGGTTTCCAAAACAATTACATTTGCTATTTTTCTGATAACATTAAAGTTGGTTTTTCTCTTTTTTTACATACATTGTCCAAATTGATTCAAATAATACCCTTACTTGTGCTTACGTTTTTCTAAGAATGTAGCTTAAACCGGCATATATAGATAAGTTTTTTCAAAGCAAGATATTTTTAGAAACATGCACAAAATCCCGTTATTTGTGACAACGTTTTTCAACAAAATTTGCCGGATTTTACACGCTTTTTTTCCAAAAATAAAAATTTTCAGAATAAAATAAGAAGGTAAAAGAAACGTGTTATGCAATGTTTAGTCCATGTTTTGGAATTTCGTATGCTTTTCTCTAGAAAAAACATTTTCAGAAACGCGCGCAATATGCTTTACGTTGTTTGATTTTATAAACTTTTGTACAAACAAAGAAAAATCAGAAAAAAAAAATATGGTAAAAGTATCATAGATTTTAATTTTTCATAGATTTAAGTTTGAAGTTTTCTATTCTTAAAATTATTTAATTAATTATAAAAGTCCCAGATCTGCCACTGAATGTTATTTTCAAAATGTCTTCTGGTCCTCTTCTCTGCAAAAGGCAGAGCGGACATTGATTGTCGAAATCGACGGAATATGTGCATAATACATGCATTACATATTCATATAACCAATCTCATTTATGGACGGCCCTCACAAAATTGCACAGGCCTTATCTATATTCTGAGATGGGCGTATAACGGAGCAAGTTCCCTCATTCAATATAATATTTATGCGATCAGTCTTCGCCAATGTAAGATCATATCTGAGCAAGTGGCTCGTTTAACTCGGCCCTAGCAGAATAATGAAGAACTATGAAGAAATCAGGACATTGTAATTGTGCCCTAATCTGATGGAGGGCCATTTCCCGGAAAATGCCTTCGCTGTCACAATAAGGACGAGTTATGAGACCGGATATACAATTGTATATGTAAGTGCA
This sequence comes from Rossiulus vilnensis, assembly GCA_034700785.1. Classification (NCBI taxonomy): domain Eukaryota; kingdom Metazoa; phylum Arthropoda; class Diplopoda; order Julida; family Julidae; genus Rossiulus; species Rossiulus vilnensis. Next base: position 26,493 of record JAQIXS010001071.1, on the reverse strand, counting down.
GATTCTGGCATGGAGCTATAGATGCACATGTGCATGTACATTATATGGATGGGAGCAAAAACGCAATATGTGCGGCAGAGTGATTGTCGTAAATTTTGTGGAAATGTGAGGCCTAGCTTCCATGTACAATATAACTCGAAATGCTTTTTTTTCTGGTCCGAAATGGTCTCCAAAATCTGCAAAGACAAGAATATAGCACAGCATAAAAAGTTAAGCAACCTCAGTGCATTAGTATTCACATAAACTTCATCATGGAGTTATGCTAGTTAATAATTTATAAATCTAGAATTGTAAATGGAATGGACTAAAACCATACATGTACGTATTAAGTTTCAAATTATTCGGCCGCCCACAAAAGACGTCCATCACATGTCCATTTTTTGAACCAATATACATTCTCCAGTTCTTTATGGTCATCGTTGGGTAAACTTATTTCATCCCCCCCCCCTCTACTTCTCCACTCCCTTCATCCTCGCAATGCAGAAATAATAATCGAAATGAATTTTTTTCTATTTTAATATCATATTTTCTCGTTTTTAATAGGACAGATATATCCCTAACATAGGCCTTCTTATTTATAGAAATTTAGGAAATTTGAAAACAAAAATTACGCAGCCGACTGAAAAGGGGCTTCCCTGCATGGCAATCTTGCATTGCGGGTTGCATAACGTAATTTTATTTTTATTTTTTAAATTTCTTATTTTTGTTATAAAAAAAATCCTAGCGTACGATTGGGGAAAATCAATTAAACAATTATAATAAATATTTTAAGAAAAACTTACGAGCGATTTTTTTTGCAATATAGGTATGCTTTTGACTCCGCCTTAAGTGAAAAATCTTCCACAACTCAATTCCGAATACATGATGATAAAATTCAATGTAAATTACGTATTTTATAAAATTAAATCAGTAAATAACGTAATTTCAGGACAATTTTATTAGTATATTGGTTATCAGTTTATGGCGTTCTTAAAATAAGTCATTATTTTGAAAAAGAAGGACCGATATGAAACAAGATGATCATTATATTAAAATGACCTATCCTCACGGACTTTCTTTAGATGCTTCTATGGCAATAATCTAAAATGTGCCCAAAAACAAAACAAAAAAAAGCAAGTGGAGCAATGGCATTTATAAAATTTGAGATCCCAAAACGGATGACGAAATGCAATAATCAGATGCGTGAATATGAATCAGTGCAGATTTGGTTGAACGCAAAGAACATTTGGCATCGCCATACGCTTCCAACCAGAGATTAAATTGGACATTTTTTTTATCACTTCGCCATTACTGTTTTCTCTCGCTAGACAGTAGGATAATACACTCGCTTTTATGTATTTTATATATTTGATTTTATCACGACCGTGTTATGTATCCAGCGCTGTATATTATTAGCATTAATTAGTCGCTTTATACGAGCGTTAGATTACAATCTGAAAATGCAACCCAGTCAATAAAATTATGCACGGAGGCAGTGAATGTCGAGTGCGCGGCGAATTAGTATTCGGAAAGGGAGGAAGGGGAGAAGGACAGGGGGGGCACACTAAACAAAAACCGTTTTGTGTCGCTTGCATGGTGCATGGCATGCAGACACGGATATTTATGAATATGTATGGGAACGTTAGCTGACAAAGGCATAGGCGCCATAGCATCCCGCTCATCTGTGAAGCATTTCTATGCAATCCAACCGCCATCTTGAATTTGGCAAGAAATGATTGTGGAGCATACATGTATGTAGAGGACTCATTTTTTTAATTTGTTGCGATTTCGGACCTTGAACGCGTGAAAATGTTAGAATTCGAAGAGGATGGACCGAAATATCGATGCGAAGATATCAACCAAGCTGTTTATTATTTACTATGTTATGAATCAGTTGCGAATAATGCATATTGCTTATTCTTGTTAGTACTGATTCTCATTACCGTGACAAGAGAGCCCATTAATTTGAGTGAAAAAATTCATAGTTAAAACTACACTTTGTTCACCTAAAGAACCATTGACACCAAATCATACTCGCTCGAGCGTCAATCGATTATTATCAACCACCCAATTCAAGATGGCGCCGATTTGGCAAGCTCTAAACTGTTGGTTGGCATTGGGATATCGCAGCTTATCATGAAAAGTTTATTAATTTTGTATTTTGATGCGCTGGACAAGTCATCAAAAAAAGCACACAATGCCAATTAACTGAGCGGTGCTCGGCTAATTAATAAACAGTAAAATATGAAATTGATTTAATTACTCATCTCTTGTACGTGTATATTATATTTAAGGCTACAATATATCATAGATACACACGAAAGCGACACTAATGGGGATCCATTATTGCAAACAAGTGCGAAAAATTTGTGATAATTACGATGAGAAGGTCGGATATTATCAAAGTGTTAAATGTAATGCACCATACATGTATAAACAATTTCGCATTAATACGTAAGGGTATAAGCAATTACAAAACGAGAAGGGTTTAATTAATATCCTCTCACCCTCCCTACCCAACCAATTGCATTAACACGTTCCATCTAACTTTGCAAAGCATAGTAACAATTAAGAAACTGAAATAACCAACAATTTGGTTATTGAGGAATGTCATACAACTGTACAACTTTATCAAGAGTTTTTAGAATTCAGTTGAAATGGTCGTAGTTTCATGGAGTTTCATTCACACAGATTTGGTAATTTATTGTAGGTGCGTGTACATGGACTATCCTGTATTTTGTAATATGACACAATCTTGAAGTTACTTTCAGTTGTATGTTTCGCTGAAAATAAATTTGAAAGTGTTTAGACCATCATATGAATGGGAAACACTTATTTTATTGTACACTAAACTGTAATATGATGCAACGTAGTGTAATTGCCAAATAACTAACCGAAAACACGCTAAAATCACTAATAATAATACGATGCAACTTTATTTTAATATTTATAATGTCTACATCAAAGTTAACTGTTTATATAGTTGCATATTTTATGTTTAATAAAATGATATTGCTATGCGCCGTGATTTACTTTTCGAATTGTAATTCTCTCTCTGTTCTAAATCCCGTTCCAGATAAATTTTTTTGACAGAACTGACGTCACGATTATGAAAAATAAATGGCAACTACTGATTTCATTAAACTCCTAAAATTAGGCGATGTACATGGGAATATACATATCCATTTTGAATGACGTCAGATTTCATTTTAAGTAGCGTCACATTTTCTCATAAGACGTCAAATTTAACATATATGACCACTAATTTAGATCATTGTACCTTTCGCTTTATAATATACAGATAGGATAAATATTGAAAGCATCGTTTGGAGCATTGTTGCTATGAAGACATCATATTTAATACCAAAAATAATTTTAGAAATAACCTCTTAAAAGTTTAGATGACTGAATTAAACCAGTCTGAAAATGGAAAAAAAATGACTTAAAAAGAAGTCATTGATAGATTTAATTGTTACGTCTACTTAGGAACTGTTAAATCTCACTGAAAGTCTGTGTATTTTTGTTCTCATAAATTAAGTGTTCGATGTGGAATTTTTCGATGTAAACGCAGTAGGAGAAAACGAAGTGCTAAAGAGCAACTTATTTGAAGCGTTTTATCAAAGCAGGTGAAATGTTTGTGCTTTGGTCATCACATCCTTAATTTATTGCCCACCTGAGATATCATTGAAAAAAGCGCTTTCCTATTAATCTATTTCAATTATTAGTGATCATATCCACAAGGGTCAGGTTGCTCTTCCATTAGGGCTCGTTATTACCAGAAGAATGGCTCTTGCTGACACATTGGGTCCTTGAAGACGACCGCTCGACGGAAGCGCTTGACCACCGCTTTTGTTATCTCAGATGACCGATGGAGGGGCGGCCCACATGAAATGGCCGAAAATGTGAGAAAAAGGATTGTTCGGAACCCCTGTACAACTACGTATGGGAAAAAAATGGCTGTCACTGTGGTCCCTTTGGATGGGTTCGTGGACCCAACCCACTCCATTTCAATCGAGTTTCAAATTCAGCTGAACAGGAAGATAGATGAGTCCTCCTCAATCATCTTACGTCACAAGCTGTCAAGGGATTCAATATGGAGACTGAGCGGTGGTCTCGCCTCGCATGCAGCGCCATCTTCCCCTAAGGACCAATTTTTCAAACTGAACCGCATGGATTAATGCTGGATTTCATTACTGAGTAACACTGACATTAACTAATTTTAATCTGGAATGGTGGATAATTCTTCTTTCTTTCTTTTTTTCCTTTAATTTTTTTTAAATATAAATAAGCGATGTACTTTATATCCCCACTAGGAAACTACATGCATGTAAACGAGGAAATAATTCAACATTTCACATTGTTTATTTTAATACATTCCCATTTTTACAAGATTATACTGTAAAAAACCACGGATATTATAAATCGCCTTGAATTATAAGAAAAATGAATTTATGCAGCATGTTAAGTAGTACATTTTGATCTTTTGAATTGATCAGTTTGTACAAATTTATCTTGAGTAGGAACTGGCTTGTAGTATTTGTTTAACTTAAAACTAAAGTCTAACAATAATATTTCTACGCTTTATGTTCAATTACTCTTGCGAAATATTGCCCTAATTTACAGTTGAGCTCTTGCAAATCTAAAATAAGATTATAAAAGTACAACAGTTTACGTAAATTGCAATGTATTACATACATGTAGTAGTTGAATTTATTTTCCATTGCAGGAAATACTGTACATGTAAAAACTCTAGAGCACAAAAATGTAATTTCCCCATTAACTATTCAAATCCCATTAATCGGTTCCAATTTCACAGATTACTGCGTATGTAAACACCTTTCAATAAACATACATGTATTTTTCAACATTCAAAAACGTTCAACAATAAATGCTCCTAACGTAAAACTTACATTCATGGATTTCAAACGCCGAATTTTGATCCCTAACAATCCTCAAAGACAGCATACACGAATTACACAGACTTTTGATTTTGTATCCCCCTCCACTGTAGTCAAGTGTAACCACTAACACCAAACCCCCACCCCTAACCCTAACCCCCTTCCCTCATAATTTAAAAATTTCAATTTAACATATACACGTATCAAACAAACTATTCATCTTTTCACATACAGCAAAGCCCTTTTCATATCTGTATATTAAAGAGTTACATGTACACGTACCTGATTTAAATCCATATTTAAGGAAAATTGCTCGTTCTAAAATTATAAATAAATGCTAGGCCTACTGATTAGTGCAGTCTTGAATTCCCTACCAGAAAACTACATGCATAAACAAAATCATAACCTCCCTCGATCGCCTCTATCTCTCCTCTCCTCCCTCATCGTAACAATATATGTTTATATATTGCACTCCCCTCCCCCCACTTGTTGATGATATAATTCACGCATGATCTCAGTGAGGGCATTAAGTTGAACTGAATGTCTCACAGATGGCGCTGAATTTTCCAAATGGATCACCCATTGCCAAAATATGCCAACAGTGGTCTGTCTATTCCGAGAAATTAGAACCGTAACCAAACCGATTACCGAAATAACATTGTGGGCAAAATAAGTGAACAAACAGTAGCTGCTCCAAAAATGCGATTATTTTAAAAATTCATTACACATAGCTACACTTATTGCCACGAAAAAACTGACAAAATTCCTTCCTTTTGAACAGCACTGTATTTCTTTCCCATCACAGGAATTTCACGGTTTTGTTCCCAGGAACAAGACTGCCATTGATTGGACGTTAATTTGTTCTGGGGGTTCCGACCATTTTGTCTTTGTCTTTTGTCTCGACCTTTGCCCCTTTAATGCTTAAAATAATTAAAATCCTCCCTTGAGGGCTACCGCATCTGGGTCTTGAAAGAAAAGGTTTTTCAAAGGGCCATCATAGCGCAATCAGTCACGGTCCAGTTGTGGTTCAGGCCACAATGGGTCGGTTTCTTTTACATGTCCAGGCTCCGGACAGTGTCCAGCCATTAGAAAACCTCAGCTTCTAACTTTAGACTCACGTAAATAAAAAGTCAGGTATAGAATAGGACCCCCATATAACGTTTTATAGTGCTTATAAAAACAACAGTCAGCCCTCAGGACCTCTTCATTCCCCTTATATGGTTTGTCACGTGATGCACCTGACGTTAGGCCAGGCTTTTTAAATATATTTTAACAGCTCATAACCTGCTTTCTTGCATCCAGGCCTCTTTTTTTCCCTAAGCCTAAACAATGGCAATAAATCAAAATTGGACTCTATAATCCTAATTTCTTTATTGGGCGAATTATGCCTTATGAGTTCTTCTGACAAGGGGCTTATAGAAAATGTTTATCAGAATAAACCATCGCTTTCAGTAAAAAGGGCTACGGGCAAATAACTTATCGTTTGTGACGTTTAATCCGTCATCTTTACTGATCATCATAGCAATATTAACGTTAATTGTTAATGGTTCTTTTTAATCGATTTACTTTCACTTAGTAAGGGATTAATAAAAACTGATGACGTCAAGAAATACAGAAGAATTATCAGTTTTGAGGAAATCGTTTAGTATAAGTGATAATAATCACTGATATTTACATATTTACTGATTATTATAGCAATATGCAATGGAATTAGTTAACGTTGTTTTCTATAAATAAAATTACGTTCCATTAACGAGAAAAATTAATCTTATCATAAAATGCAAAACAATTATTTTTACTTTTGAGGAAAATATTTTGGATATCTGCTCACTTTAATGATGATATTTATATTTTTACCGATTATTATAGCAAAGTGTAATTTTCGTATTTTCTTTCATTACGTTTTATACCGAAAGTAATGTATATAGCCTTCTCCGCCATCTTTATCATTAGTAAAAATATTGTTTATGGATTATTGCATGTAAAGTGGAATGTAAATGCAATAATTATTTCCATACTCAACGAGTTTAACAAGAACCTTTTGCATAGGTTCAGGTTTAAAGTGTTTGAAACAAACAAGCCTCACATTCCAAGATGTCGTTCATTGTTGCAAAACTTGTAATGTAACAATGTTCAATTATTGAATTTCGTCCATCACTGCTTCGAGAATTATGTCGGTGAACTCTCACGACTTCTTGCCCTAAAGATGACCATTCCGCCAAACGTTTCATCCTGTTCAGAATGGCTAATCCTTGTTACTCATTGTTCGTTCCCTACATGTGACCCAAAATCGATTAGTCCCCAAGTTGTAAAAGTAAAAGCAACTGAAGCCGATGTCTTTTTGATGGCGGTATTTAAAATTGCGTTAAAACGGATAATTTTTAGTACTCAATACCTGCATGACGACCGGTTTACCGCATATCCCTACCATACTGTATACAGACACTGGCGCATGATGATGTCACTACTAAATGTGAAAAGAAGACTGATTCGACTTATATATAGACGTGTAGTATTTCAGATATTGTGACAGTGTAAAGAGGCCTTAGAAGTTTGTCTGCCAATGAGCTTCTCCCTTAACGCAATTTTTTTTAACTATCAGCTATTTTTAAACAATTTCGCTTACGGATTTCCCTTCATTAAAAAGAATAAAAATATTTAAATTAAATTATGTATTTGTGTTAAATTTATTCATGAGTGCAATTTATGGACGCTCATGATTTTGCAAAAAATGTTCAATAAATGACATTATAAATTATATTTCTCCGTTGACAAATTATAAAAAAATCCTGTTAAGGTAAATTTGCTAAATTTACAAGTTTTCGAAAAATACCAAAACTAATTTTTGAAAAAAATGTCCTAAATTACGAAATTACGTAAATGTTTCTATACCCAAAATTAATTGCGCATGGGCGCTTGGGATATACATTGTATAAGCTGTAATAACTAAGTTGTGTCGATGTAAACCAATTCTTATGTGAAAATAGCATGTTCTGAATGACCCCCAACGGACGCTCCCATGGATCCATTCACCATCCCTGAATGTATTAAAATGGTCTGCAACTTCTTGGCAACCCTTTGTACGCACGAATTCACTACAAATATACAAATTGTTTTATTGCAACTTTGGTTAAATGCATTACAAGTGCAAGAAACTTTCTCATTTTCAGGCTATTTTTAGATATTCGTACGCATCAATTTAGGAGTGAAGGTTTCCGAATGCGCAAAATTATCCTTTTTAGTACCATCTATTACAATACAATTATACACATCTACATCTATATATGCAATGAAAGTAGGGGTTGAGTGCGTTGTTTTATTGACACCAGGTGGCCCTGACCCGCGAGTGACCACAATCTACCCTATTTCCCATGCTCGTTTCAGGTTTGGACAAGAGGGTTATTTTTGAGGAAAAAATTCACAATATTGGTATAACAAAGTTACGTTGAAAATACATAACATCAAATTTCGTTTCAATTTATGATCTTCTTTATTATCAGAATTTTATAAATCATTACGTCCTCCTATTTATTACGCAATTTTCTCGTCAACACATTTCGAGTTTAATGACATCCACGACCCTATCCCAGAAGCCCTTATAAATGATATCGTATAACAACAAGTTTTGTAAGGACCTGTAGGAGTCAGAAACTAAAACGTCTTTAAATTGTTGCCTCCAGGTCACTAATGGCGTCGTAAAACTCTGTCCAAGGGCAGCAGATTACATTTATGATCACGAATCCAGAGGCCATTGCATACAAGGGGTCTTTGGGAATAATTAAAGCCCCTCATCTTTACCATGCATCATAAACGGTCCCCTAAACGGTAGCCTACATACATTATGAACCTACTATTTAACTATTCATGAATACAATAGTATTTACGCTTTAGATACTATCTTCGTTTTTATCGTAATTTTCGACTTTAACTGCAATCAGTTGCCTATAAGTTGTGTTCAATAGTGATGCGTGCATATCAACAACATTTAAAAAGATGAAAAGGGTCGATGGAAAAGTAAATATTTTATGTACTAGCTACGTGTTGAGTTTCAGTTGTAGGATTCGCATCCGGTGTTTACTGTCACCAAAATTGCACAATTTACAATGACTCAAGTATCTAGTGACAGTGCGGTTTAATAACTGTGTGCTGTGCACTTTTCATATTAATAGGTAGAATTAATTATATGAGATGGCATTATTATGATGTTGGTTTAGTTGGTAATAGTATTAAGTGCGATGAAAAATGAACGGGCATGATTTTTTATACCCTGTAAATATTGGATTGCTCCAAAACTAATAAATCTCAAAAACAGATGGACAAAGTATCGTATAAAATACATGTGCATTGAAAATTCAAATTAGCAGTAGACCTGCCCTAATAAACTGTTATTTGCCTATTCTTCGAAATTCCGTGTACATTGAATGTGAATCTCTGGTGGATTTCCGATGGTCTTAACTGGGGAGAAGTGGAAAATCTTGCAAAATCTTTGTTCCCAATAACCTAAACCTTGAGCTTGTCCATCCCACTTTTAACAATAGAGGTACAATATATATATATATAATGATGTCTTATATGCATGGAATTTATTTGGCAACTTGATCTGTCACCAGCAGTGAACAGACGATTGCAAATATTTCCTGTAAATTACTGAGATTGTGGTGTAACAGTTTCCCCTGTGTCATTTTAATTCAAGTGAATACAGCAATTGAGAACGCATATCCATATTTATCAAAAGTTCACACTCAACAAAAGAGCAAAAACTTCCAAAATTTCAGAAATTTATAGGTTTTCATCAAATTAGCCAATAATAATTGTCTTCAGCAATTAAACTTACATTACAATATTCTTCTAAACACATCACCAAATAACCGTTTACGTGTATTAGTTCTCTAATTCTCTGGTGTACGACAATCGTCAGGTGTGGTCTGGCTAATTTTAAACAATTTATAATGGTGAGTTATATTCATTTAGATATTCGTGAACATGATTTGCATAACCTATACGTTTAGTTAATATTTCCATAGTTATTTAGTAATATTAAATATTTGCCAACAATTTTTCCTAACCTAAAACAAATCACTGCAGCTAAAATTATAAGTACGATATTCCTTTAAAAAAGCATGGGATTAATTCGAAATATAATTTATATTAAGTTCAACTTCTGGAGTGTAGTCATAAATTATTCCAATAATTGGAAATATTTACATTAAAAAAACAATAGAACAACAGTGCATCAGCTCCTGCTTCCAAAACATTAGCAACGGAGCTGGAATTACATTATCACCTTTTAATTGTCAGAATATTAATATCATATATTATTTATGATCTTTCTAAAAAATCTCCAAGCAGCCTTTATGATAAATTACAAACTAATTATAACCAGTAAGCCTACACCAATAAAATAAAATAAAGCTAGGAACATGCTCATACAGTGCATCGTGATTATGGAATGTGATTAAATGCAGCATTAAATCTGATTTATTATAACTAACACGTGAAAAACAATTCAAATACAAACGTTACATACAAATGAAAGGATGTTTTAATAAATCATATAAACTGAATTTTATCACATACTGACAAAAATTATTATGCACTGTACGTATGAACTTTATTGGTGTAAGATTATAATTAGTTTGTAATTCAATTTTTTTATAAATAAATTTTGGAGCCTGCATGATGAAACCTATAAGTGTTCGAATGACGCCATTATTTTTTTGTTCAAGAAAGGTAACAATGCATTAATTATAAGGTTGAACGAGGAATGTCTAAAAATACGGCATTTACATGTGTATTAAATTCTGACGTCATGTGAAGAAAATTATGACATGTGATTTTGGCTCTTTCCTCTATCCAGAATGTCGTACTTATTGCCCAAAAATTATAACATCACCGTGACTATTTGTGCTAAACTGTAGGGGAAAAATCAGGAAAAATTCCTCTTAAATTAAATTCCCAACTTCTGTGACTTTTCCATGTTTTTTGGACAAATTTCCCTGCCTTTATCAGAAATGTTTATATAATATAAAATGTAAACAAAATTTATAATTACTGATATTTTTATTTATTATTTGCAAAAGTTGAAAATACAATAGTGGAACTAATTGAAAATATGGAAAATAGAGGAATTCCCCATTATTGCATATGCGTGACTAGATGCTCTCTTTTGAGGAGTATCATAAACAATGAATCATTTCAAATTATGGCAATTTAATGTTGGCATTTTATCTGATGAAAATCTGACTTTTGCGTGAAACTTTAAACATTCCCAGATTGCTCCTCCTTCCCTGACAATTCCAGGTTAGTGAGAACCCTGCATTACGAATTTCCAAAACCGTACAAACGCATGCAAGCGCCCATCATGGCAATTTTAAGTTGGCATTTTCGATGAAAATTTCCCTGACATTTCCATGAAAATTTCTTAGAATGTTTCTTAGAAATGTTTACAGAAAAGAATGGAACGAATTTCCAAAACCGAAATAACCCCCAGGCACAGTTGTTTTTATTATATATATATATATATTTTTTGGCCAAGATGGCAGATCCACAATTCCGAATTCAGTGGCAAAGGCATTGCATGGCTCCCAGTTATTGTGATGGCGTTTTTAGCGTCCTAATCAGAGGGGGGCTGGAAGTGAGAGCGCCGCGTTCGCGCGCCGCTGACGTCACGCGGCGGCGCGCGCCAATAAGGAGGCCGCGCGAGGAAGGTCCCCGACAAATGACCGCCGTTTAATGGATGATTGCGCCCCGCCCCCCTTTAATTGCCTTGTCAAAACTCCGCTTTCGGCTTCGCATTTCGACTCCCGCAAACCTCATTTGAGCGAAGCCGAAGAAGCGAGGCCCTGAAGCCGCGGCGCCTTTCACCCATTCGCGACGCCTGTTAGCAGATAACAAAAGGCCCCAGTTAGCGATTGGGCTTGCTCCATTTGTCCCATTACCTACCCAGTCTGGACCTCAAAACCGGACACTGGACTGCACCTCTATTCAGTAGCCACTTGACACCGGGTGCGCGAGGGTCAGCTGGACTTGCGCCTACGAAACCAGACCCTCACTGACCAGCGGTCAAGCGCAATTTACGGGAAATTCACGTTCGTCGTCATCAACCGCTTTCAGGATCGACCTCGTTTGTTCGACTCTTCTTTCGTCAGAAACTGTGTTTAGCAGCTCCTGATGACCACTGGTCAAGCGGGATATTTCGAGGGAACCGAACGACATTTCGCCGTGGAGAAAAGCAGTCGCATTGCCATGCAGTCCTATCGCATTCCTATGGATACTGGTTCGGTGACCGACGACGGCATCTCCAGCCCAGAACTGACCGGTCAAGGGACTGGTCACGCCGACGACCGCATGGCCCACAAGTATCGCGACCTGGGCGGCCACGCGCCCATGGGCCTCTCCATGGTGGTCTGCTCGCCCAAGTCCGGCTCGCACCTGAGCAACGGACGCAAGGGCATGAGCCTGAACGATGACCGGAAGTCGGTGTGCAGCTCGCCGCCCATGATGCTGGACAAGGCCTCCGACGAAGACAAGTCGCCGCTATACGACCACGGGAAGGAGAAATCGGGAAAAGGTAAGCTTTTGAAAGCACTTACTAAGTTTAGCTCCTGCAGACTTTCAAGAATTCGTCAGGGCCCTCCATGTCCAACCAACTTTATTCATAAAAGCTAGACCATCAACAGCAATGTATTGATAATATAACTCATGATTTAATTAGGGATCTCTAAACGGTTGATTGCAGAAAATGTGCGCATGGCCATCCGTTAAATTTAACAGGAGTTTGGTGAAAACTGATTTTAAGACAATTACTAAATACCAGGCTTCTTGAATCTGCTAGAAAAAACCGTTATAACTACCACTGATAATCCCTTGCTGTATTTTTTTTTGTATAATTTTATCAGAGATCTGTAAACTGTTGATTACAGTAAGTGCTCACATGATCAGCCGTTAAATTGCAGAATTTAAAGATGTATTTAATTCTCAATTAAAATTCGCAAAAATTAACACCGCTTTAGGAGAGCCCTTAAATCCCGAACATAATGCTACAATTGTTACCAGTTTCAAAAGAAAAACTAGAAGGAAAGGAATTTCAGAACTGCAACGATGACGGGCGCGTACAGGTACGTGTGGCCAGTAATGAGTGAAGAGCTGGTCAAGCTTCACATACAAAGTGTTTCGACTTAACAATCGAAAGGTATTTTCAGGAATGACAACGCAGGTGGTTTTATCGACAACCGCCATATTTATCCTTGATTACTATTAAAACAAACGTCATGTGCTTTAATTTACATCAGTTTTCACCATATACTAAGATTGATAAATAGTGATATCATTTATTGATACGTTTTAGGGATACAATGAATCACACGGATGCGTTTAATTTATGCAGATCCCGGTAATGTTTAATTTTAGTGTGAACGTCAAACACTCGTTTATCAGTAATCACTTCACCATTTAATCGCCCATTAACTACTTTGCTGATACAGTTTAGCAATGTTGCAGTCAGGCATAGAATTGCCTTTAACATCCTGTCTAAATTAGGCCCTAAGCAGCTCAAGCTGCCTGCCACTAATAATCGATTTAATGACCTGTTCAAAGTTTCAGTTCTACATGTACTTCAGTTCTTTCAGTACTAGTAATTGTTCACAATTTGTCAACTCACTTGTGTTGAAATTTGGGTTAAACTAATTGACCCCCTACCACATGGCATTAATATGCTGCTTGTAGGGTAACGAACAGAAAAAGAAGAAAACCATGGGAATAACGAACTAATCGAGTTTAATTAATCAGTTACCATGCAGTGCCATTATTGAATTTTACTGTTACATCTGGTTCAGGTCATAGCGAATGCCAAATCATTCAAGGGCCCAAAGAAACTATGATCGCCTATTTGTTGGATTCCCTAATAAAATCACTACATCCGGTTCCACCATTTAATCAGTAATTAAATAAGCGAATATTCCAGAGCATATCCACAAAGGTTCGTTGCGTATTTTCATGTTACATCCTGTTCTGTCGAATGCCAAATCATTGAAGGGCCCTAAGCAACTCAGTGATCGACCCTTATACCTAATACTGCATTCCCTAATGAAATCATTACACCCGGAAACTTGTTTCAGCAATTCCATGAAATTATGCACTTTGCTAATTACATGTACCTTTCCCACGATGACTAACTGACTAAGCAGATTAACGGCATGTTACAAAGTAGCCGCCGTGAATAGGATCTAGAATCATGACCCATTGATAGCACCAGAAAGGTCATCATGGGGAACAATCCCAAAGGGACGGATATCCCAACGCGAAATGGCATCCAGATTGAAGTTCAATAATTAATCATCGCTTTGGGAGTTATCTTTTTTTTCCCTTTGCTTTTTATAAATGGTCCTGCGAGCGATGCCTTCTCTTTCGGATGACTTAAGTAATATTTCTGGCTAGTAAGCCAGTCTAGACTCTACAGTGTCTCCTTAGGTGGGTGGGGTGTCCGGCGCCAACAAGTACCCAACTGTCCACCATCGCGTTCAGCTCTTTTGTCAACGATAAGAAGTGCATGGATGGTGTGCATCATCACCGACATTTTCACTGGAGACAGTCAAAAATTTTGACCATTTTCCGCAGCCCCTGCCTCCCCCCGACCACGGCCACTTCCGGGCCACGTGGGGGATTCAATGTCAAGTCTCTAAAAGCACTCGTAAACGCTGTAATCATTATTGCGGTTCGTTTAAACAAGCCAAAAACTGAAAAGTTAAACAAATCTCGGAGAGCGAAAACAAAAGTCTAGCATGCTAAACGACCGCCACGAAGGTCAAACTCCTTCTTTAAGGCGCAATTACACTTGACAATGGCTGATTAAGGCGAAATTGTTCGGTTGACAAATAGTCAAGTCCGTTCCCCTTTATTTCGCATGCAACTTGCACCTTGCATCGCATGCATTGTTCAGGCCTGAATTTTCCCTTTTCTTTTAAAAAAAGAGATTGAAAGATGTCGCCAACAACACTGAATTATAAATAGACAGTCACACATAATGGCGACTGTAAGTCTGTAATTTTATTTCGTCAATGAGGTGTTTTGGCGTTCAAATTCAATTCAATTCAAGGGGAGGGAGTTAATCCATCAACCCATCTTATTAGTAGAAGTAGTATTTTACTGAGGTGTTACAAATTTATTTTTAAGATAACTATTGACAGTATTTTAAAATACCACCTTGCTGGTTCTGTATCTGAAAATATAATTTCTGTTCAGTTCTATATAGCCTGCATGCAGGTTTATTTCAGACCTTAAAAGGTGGCATCGAAACCATATATGAATTTGTAAACGCCAGAATTAATAAATTCATATTTATAACAGTCATTTTCATATTTACGAACATTTATACATTTTTGTGTGGATTCTTCATTGTTTTTCCTGAGATGTTATACATGTACATTTGTTTTAAGATACAGAACCAGCCACTAGGTAGTATTTCGCAACATATATTTAATAATAAATTAATGTATTAAATATACAGTATGTATAAATTGTTTTTTCCTGAAGTGTTATACTTTTATATTTTAAGCTACCAGCAACTAAGTGGTTTTTTAAAATAGGAATTAGTATTCAATAGTATTTTAAAATATGAATATAATAATAACTTCATATCTGGAGATGCCACTTAGTTGCTCGTAAAGTAAAATATAAATTTATGTATATCACCTCAGAAAAAAACAACTAAGGAATTCAAAATGAAATCACAAAACTACACAAATATTCATAAATATGAATACATATGTAAGTTTATATGAGTTTATTAATTCTGGCGTTTAAAAATCTATATGGTTTCATTGTCTCATTTTTGGGACTGAAATAGGCCTAGAACTTTTATATTTACTATGAACAGAAATTAGATGACTTTCAGAAGTACAATCTTGGATATCAGACGTAGAATTTATTACAGTAAATTGTTCGTAGAAAAATATGCATATGAGGTAATCACTGCCTGACGTTTTGGGGATAAATAGTAATAATAATTACACAATACGATAAGCTTAGCTGAAAAATAATTTCTTGTTTTCAACATTCTAACTAATACTTTCTTACTCATACATGCATATGCCTAGCTTCATTGGCAACTGTCTTGAATCCATTATTTATACTGGTTTTTAAGACTGGCATCCAATGCTGCTCAAAAACCTTAAAATGATCTCATGTTAGAAATACATATTCCCATGTATAATTTTACATTAATATTAATCGGGGTGACGGGTTAAAAGGATAATTCATTTGAACACGCGATTAGACGAAAACCATTAGGCTTATTTTTTAAAACAAGGTTTTCAATGATTTCATTTTGAAAGTCCATTAGGGACCAACCCAAAGCTAATTACTGATGACTTCCATCACGCATCAAGTCATCCTTTTTAAAACCCTTTATGAAAGGCGACATTATCAGTCTGGAAATGAATTCCCATCTGAAAGCATGGTAAGGAGTTTTTAATATGATATCGCAATTAAGATCAATTAAAAGCAATGACGCCATTTAATATGCTATATATAGCGGGGTTTCTCGCGGGCCTTATCTTGGCCCCCATCTGTGACCAAAGTTAATCGTTTCTGAGACCCCCTAAACTTATCATTCCGCTGGAGCCTTTAAGATGGCGGACTGGAAAGTACTACTTGACCTTTTTTTACTCCCCTGTCCATTTTCTTAAGAGCCTGGCTGTTTTTTCGCGGAAAAATACACGATTTCGTGAAGTATTCCAATAAACAAACCATTCAATCCGGGCTCTTTAGGGATTTCATGGCGGATTTGGGTGAAAAAAGCTGCAGCCATGAACGATTTTAGCTACAAACTACCAGCGAATTAAGATAAAAACGTGATGATTTGAACAATAATAAATGCGCGAGAACCTTCTGAGAAATCCAAACATGTTGACACCAGTCTTTATAAAGAGGGCATCTGGTCCTTATAACTAAACATATTAAAAGTAGCTAATCAGTCTGTGGCCATGGGAAAATCTCATCCAATGAAATCCGCAATTCAACTTAAGCGGACTAGACGAATTTCAATTTCAATTTATTAAGATAGGGACCGTTAAATCCTGTCAGCCACATTAGTAACAAAATACTTTATACAGCTACTAATACACTTATTCTGGTGAAATATATTATAGACGACGATGAAGAAATCTGTCCAAAGTGATTTTTCACGAATATTATTTAATAAGAAGAAAAATAATGCTTCTTGTAAACGGTTTTGTCCAAACAAGATATTTTCCCAAACATTCAATGAAATAAGACATTGTTCATGTAACTTTACCCCTTCCATTGCCCAAAACATTATCCAAGATATTGTGCAAAACATGCAATGACATTTTTAAAATGCATGTCCTCTTGCACCTTGATGATCCATTGGTCCTTGACGATGCACTAAGTTCATGAGTTTGGTTTAATATTACATGTTTATGTACTGGTCCTTGAAATGCGTAAATTTCATACTTGGTTGTATCTTCAAAATATTTTTGTTCTTATGCAAGCGGCTGTTTAAACCCAATTACAAATAAATGTTCTACATCCATAACTGCTTAAAATGTTCTTCAATACCATCTATGCTATGCCATTGATGTTAATAAGAGACTTCTTTAGTTCTTAAATTAAATCAAATGGCATTAGTTTATTTCAGTCAATTCTGTAGACATTCTGTAAATATTGCTTTCCCAATTGTGTCAAATTCATTTCAGGCACAATACATGTACATGTAAAATATTGATTTGTTCTTGCATCACCCATAAAATTACTTCGATAATCCTAGAATTTCCGTTTAAATTTAATAGCACGAATTTAATATATAGGATGCCTTAGTTTCTTATGTGCATCAGTGACCATGCAGCTGGTTGGAAAAAAATTCACGAAAAACTTATGATGATTTTTGTTCACTTCCAGATATGTCCCCTCAAGATTCCAATCAAATCCGCCGCTATCGGACAGCCTTTACCAGAGAGCAAATCGCCCGATTGGAAAAAGAATTTTACCGAGAAAATTACGTCTCTCGGCCCAGAAGATGCGAACTCGCAGCCTCTCTCAACCTGCCAGAAAGTACGATCAAGGTGAGTGACCAAACCTATGGCTGACGACTAATTTTTCCCAGAAAATGAAGCAAACCTTCGCTTTCAGCGAGTCGAAAAACATCGCTTTTATTTGATTTTCACGAGCATCTAATGAGGATTGAGCGTACTTTTAGCGAAATTTTTACGCCAGTTCACCCTTCTCTCAGCGACCATAAAACACGGGTGGTCGTCCTTTTGTGGCTCCCTAATTTTCTGTGTGTACACCTCAAAGTCAGTGGCAGAGGAACAACACGTTGAATTGCCTAATTTAGCCCACCCCGAATTAGTGGCTAGTTATGAAGAGCTTTTTAAGCTAGCTTGCGCTATCCCCAATTTATTAAGAGCTTGACAAAGGCGACCATAATTCACCATAAAATACGCTGTTACATTGCATATACATGCATTTACTAGTCTATATTCGCCTTTGCACATGCACTGTATTTGCCACTCTCTTAAATACTCTTCAGACCATGTTTTCAATAAGACTGTCATAACCTATAATATTCAGTCCTTTGTGAGAACAATGGTGATGTAATAAAGCCATTTAACAGGACATTAATGGTTGCATCCCACGCAGAAAATAGACGATCCAAACGTTATCTATAATTGGAAACGTATTTATCTGTCGTTAAACTGACATTTTATATTTATACTTGGGGTTATAACATTTTACAATGCATTAAGAACGATTCATGCATGCTGAATTGAGTTAATCATCCATAATAATCGCAAATGCATTCATTTTTATTGCTTATTGAATGTTTTTAATTGGCACTAACTATACTTAAAATAAAATTTACCTTAGGAGTAATGCTCAGAATTCTAAATAATTGCATACATCAGCATATATTGCATATAAGCTATTGCATGTATTGATAATAGTTGCTGCAGGGCAAGCAATTTTTTTAATTATTTATTTTACAAGTGTTTCTTAAATTATTATTTTATATTAATTATCATATGAAGAAAAATTAAATATTGACCAATGCTTCCCACAAAATTTGGTTGCAGGATCGGTTATTTAATTCCTGTATTTCAAAATGATGAGTAATGTTAATGGCTTGAGTTATTTAGCCATTCCTATTATAAATGGATCCATTTTTCCTGCTTATTGAATGCATATATCAGCATAGCATACAAGTATATTGCCAATAGTTGCTGCAGGAGAAGCATATTTTTTAATTATTTAATTTTAAATATTGTAATAATTTATCTTAAATCGTTTTTTAAATTAATTAGTATGTGAATAAAAATTGAATACTGAAAAATGCTTCCCACAAAATTTGGTTACAGCATCGGTTGTTTAACATATATATTTTAAATGTAATACATGTATATTTAAAATGAGTAAAAATGTGAACATTTATCACATGGAAATTCATACAGTCAGTAACCTAAAATCGCGTTAATAACCTTGAAAATTGGTCTTGGAAAATAGGGAAAAAATATCCGGTAATAAGCCAACATTTTGCCAAGAGGACACTACAGGGGCTACACCCTAATTAGTCTGTTGAACGTTAATTAATGTAGAGGAAATGGTCATTCCTAGGCTGTAAATCCATAATAAACTGGTTTTAATATTTTTACGAGCGCCACCATATCTCAGTTGATGCCTTTCCCAAATAACTTGTCAAATTTGTTTTTACTGCCATCACCCTTACGCACATACATTCTACTTGGATTTACCTGGGTCTGGGGGCCCACGTTTCGAAAGTTTCTCAAGATGAATAAAATGCGCGTAATAAATCACTTAATAAGGCGATGATTTTTATAATTTTATAGATTAGCAGCTACTAGAGCTAAGTTTATTACGCTTGAGCGAAGGAATAAAAAAATTTTCTAAAATCTCACGTAGAGCGAGCGTTGAGCGCTGCTTTTCCTAGAGGTGTTTATAAGGCTACGTTATCAGTCAAAGGCCCTAAAAATACATAATGCATATCAAGCATATGGCCTTAATTAGGCCTATGTATGCATCCCTTTCGCACCTCATCCATCATCTTGTAAATGGCGTAGATTTTCTCGTTCAACTGAATCGCTGTCACAACACCAGTGGGCCATAAATGCTAATTGAATTACTTCACTAATTTCATAAATTTACATGCAATTAAGCGCCAGGAAAGCGTTGACAGTGAGCAATATACACTGGCTTATTATTCGAGCATCAACGCCTATATTACGTATAAAAGCTCATTATTATTAAACGAGGTTTGCAATATGCACATATTTACAAAAGCAGCAATGCACACGCAAATGGATTGTTCAATCCCATCATGCATTGCGAAGCAGAAATAAAAATTGCTATATGCGAGGTATCAGTTTCAAGTTGCTGTCATACACACGCAACTTAATTGCTGCTCTTATGTTCGTTTTATCGCTAGTTATGACGCAATGTAAACATACTTTACTTTATAATTGTTACTTCGTGCTTAATTGGGTTGTACGTGCAACAGTCATCTTAATCCTCTTTGTTTATTGTAACAAGTGTAAGCCTCGCTTCAATTAGCCTTATTATAATACATTTTTAACAAACACGCGTAAGTTGCTGCACGAAATGTGTGTATGTAGTGAAAATATGAGAATATTTCTGAAACAATCTACTGCATAACTGAATACATGTATACTCATCAACATTTTGGTTTTAAAGTTCCTTCTTTATCGAGTTGTATTTATAAATAAATGCGTAAAGTATTTTAATCCCAAGTTATTAAGAACATTTATTTTTAATTGTTTAATCCAAGTTACGCTATTAATTACCATAATGTAAAATTTGGGAGAAAATTTAATGAACTCGTTGGCCATTAAAGTTAATTTTAGCATTTTTAACTGTTATTTCATTTTAATTGTTTTAAAAATGTCCATAACTAAAAAATTAAAAAGCGAATAATCTCATTATGCATTTAATTGTTTGCTGGTATTTTAAAGAATTTTTAATTTAAGAATACGCTTTTTATTTCACATTTGTTTCACATTTTAAACGATTATCGGTATTAACTTTTGGTTACTTTTAATCGTTTTCAAAAATATATTTAAAAAATGAAAAAGGTTGAGCACTAAATTGAACAAGGGTATTTTTTAACATATTTCAATTGAAATTATTAATTTACGAACATTATTGTTTTATTGCATTTCGTTTTACAAATTAGCTCGTTAAAAAATTCTAAACTCAGTGGGTACTAATTTGTTCTATGGTATTTTTCACACATTTTAAAACTAATTTAAGAACACTGCTTTTATTATTTCTTACTTTTTAAAAATAAGCACAAAACAATCATGAAGTTAATTTAAAATAAGTTGTCATAAGCTGTCCAATGATTAAACCAATGTTCACTAATACTTATTTAATGATTGTTTTAAAGCTTTGAAATACGTATTGTTATGTGGAGACACCCAAATCAGTTTGTGCTTTTCTCAGAGCAATCCTTAAACAACTTTAGACGGTTCAGAATTTTAAAAGACTGAGAATTCAAATGCACCAATAGAATGCAAGTGCCTGCTTTGCGATTAATCTTCTCTGTCCCATGACTGAAGTTTCCATCCGTTGGGCATCGATGTGGTTTTTGTATGCAATATATTTGATTGCTTTTGGCTCAGTATAGGCTAGTTTTGAACAGACTATAGATGCGTTGATTTCTTATCACTGAATGTATAAATGACCATGTGATAAAAGTTAATATTTCTGCTCATATTTTAAATATATGTTTAGGAGATTAAATAACCGATGTTATAGTCAAATTTTCTGGGAAGCATTTAGTATCTATTTTGGGAAATAATCCATTTTTGTTCACATAATAAGCTGAATATCTCTTGATTGGTTTCAGCTAAGTATATTCTAGTTATTTACAGACTATATGTGGAGCTTTTCTTAATGATTTGTCATTAATTTTCAGGAAATTTTCGAAAATGTTGGTTTAAGAATTTCCATTAATTAAAAGAAACATGAAAATTAATTACATGTATTTTCATGGTCTTCCCCCTTCCCACGTACTTGACCTTAAAGGATACACGGAATATTTTATTGAACACTGTTTAAAAAAACAAGGTGGGTTCCCACAGAACATGAGAAACCTGGAAAAGTCAAGGGAAATGCCAAAATTCAAGTTCAATTTAACAATGATGCCCAAGTCGATCGCAACTGACGTAGGAGCTTTCTCCTTAAAATGGGCTTGACCCCCCTACCATATGGCATTTAGTTGCTGACTGTAGGGTACTGAGTTGAATTGAATTGATTGCCTTAGTCCGTCAATACATTTTCCCCCCAGAACGTTTCTTTAGAGAATGATACAGCAAAATTCATAATCTGTAATTATTGTTTCGAAATTCTTCGTCTACGGCATTTCTTTAATTAACAATATTTAGAAACAAAGTTTGTAATCTTTTTCAGTTTTGCCTACAATGTTACATTAATTATTAATGTTTCTAATAAGATTTGGAATGCAAATATAACTTATGCCAAAATCGAGGGTTCTTAGTCTCGATTTTAATCCTTATTTTAGCTGCAGCATTCCTTTACATGCACTTCATATTCTTCAGCAATTTTCCTTTGAAAAATATCGGGGAAAATCCATAATTTCTGATGAAATTTTCGACAATTTTGGCCCAAGAAATTCCATCAATTGAAAGATGCATAAAAATAATTTCTTTTGATGGTCTTCCAACGTACTTGGTCTTAAACGAGGAGGAGGAGGAAGGTCTTAAACGATACACTTAGTATTCTATTGAACACTGATTAAAAACCCAACCTTACAGACCATACAATTTACAACCTGGAAAACCCGGGAGAGTCAGGGGATTTTATTTGGCTAAAAGCTGTGGGAACCCTGTTTTTGTTACAAGCTGCCATTTTTTTTTATTAATTTTCATTACTCTTTCTGCTTCCAGGTCTGGTTCCAAAACCGCAGAATGAAGGACAAACGTCAGCGCATGGCCCTAGCCTGGCCCTACGCTGACCCCCACTTTGCCGCCTATGTGCTTCAGGCGGCTGCCGCCAGTGGAGCCTACCCTTACCCCTTGCCAGGAACCTTTAACTACTACAGCACCTTGGGCCTGGCCAGCAGATACACCCCTTACAACCTGCCAAACCTGCCCATTCGTCCTCAGACTACCATCTTGACACCTCACTACCTGCGGCCACCAGGGGCCCCAGAGCCCATGGGCGCAGCAGCACCCCCTAGCGGCGGAGGAGTGGTGCCCACCACCGCCTGCACCATCCCCACCACCTCCTCGCCGGTCACCCCTCTGGTCAACGGTCACTTCACCGCCTGTCCCACAGTCTCCCACGGCCATGGAGGACACAGCTCCAGCGACGCCACCTGCCGGTGCACGCTGTTCTACCCCGGGCTGGGCATGCCACATCCAGCCACCACCCCCGCCTCCTCCTTGCCCCCCCAGATGGGACAGACCTCAGAGGCACCCTCAACGAGGCCAACCAACCTCTTTCAACCGTACAAGAACGACATCGTGCATGTGTCCGAACGAGCGTGACGAAAATAATTTATAATCGGACATTTAAAAACACTGTGATTTTTAACCTCCTATTATTTAAACGAGCTGACCGGAAGAGAGGTCAATCCGTACAACTACACTGTATATCCGAGCGAGAGAGACACTGTCGCTAAATTGCCAAATGTTACGTACGTCATATTATGTATATTATCCATTTTCTTTTTTGATAAAACTGTATAGTGATTACTGTCGATTTGCGCCTGTGAACGTATGGTCAAAGATGGCGCCTAGATGAACCATCAATATGTTAGCAGTGATTATGTCCCTGCCCCAACGGTTTAAAAAGAAAACTGCATTTCAAATTCATGTTTTTTTTTTAGAAATATTAAACCGGAGGGATATGCTTCATAAGGTGCTTCTGCACATTTTAACGACATTGTTTTTTAAACTAAGGACTCAGGACCATCAAGATGTTTGCACTGATGATGTCCTTGTCCAAACCGCTTTAAAACATCGATTTCAAATCAGCTGTTTTAAATATTGCTAAATCGGAGGGAGGTATATGCCGCATAAGGTGTTTCAGCACATTTTAATGAAAATGGTGTTTTTTAAGATAGGCCTTTGTTTCGTAAAATGCTTTGGTTATTTTCCTGAACTGCCCATATAAAGGACGAATATACAGTACAAGACGCACTCTTGATGATCGTAAAGAATGAAACATTCATTTTTAGTTTTGCAGCGTTTTTGATAAGAATGGTGGTAAAAAGATAGCATTATAATGCGAAGTTTAAATTGAAAGTAATTGTTTATGGAGAGGCAAACTAATTACCATTGAATCCTTGTTTTTAAAATTTCAAGTGTTGTTTTACTTCATGTATTTGCCATTAATATCAAAGTGCGTCTACATACAATTGAGAATTTTTTTTCTCCAAAATTTGACCCTTAAAACTAGGGGGTAAGGGGCCACTTATTTTCGAGTAAATAGTCATACAGTAACTTCAACAGATGACTTGACCCGCACCTAAATGATCTATCTATATTTTTCGATAAATGTATTTTAAGGACTGTAATCCCCTTCATTTCAACCGACCCCTTCAAAGACCTGTCGACACGCTGCTAATGCAGTCTAAAATATATTACGAACCCGTGCTATAATTTCACGTATTACGCTCGAGACAATGTGCGATATATTCTTGAGATTTCATCCAAACCTTAAAAAATATTTATGCGAACCGCCAAGAACGATCCCATTTTATTTTAAACCTCAGAAATTGAACCTGCTTCTCAAATTGCATTTTTACGCAAAAGTAGTTTTAAGAGATCGACATACATGTAGAAACTGTCCAGAAATATAGCATGATACGGTAAATTTGGACATGTCAATTTCAAATGAGCTGGAAAAGCTAATTAGCCCCTAATATACATTTATGAGTAATCATGAGGCTTAGGCGAAGATTTATACGCCATTTTCTTAATATACAAAGGCGTTTTATCCAATAAATGTGCGGGCCGAATTGCAATTAAATATTAGCCCTATATTGTATCCAATGTACATAAAATGCACATTATACAATGGCTTGCAAATGCTAAGCTATTAGGTAATGTCCACCATGCATTATTTTCTTCATTGCGTGTTTGTTTATCTATAGGGCGCCTAGTTCAAAGTTGCTATTTCAGTTCAATTTCCGTACCAAATTTTAAAATGATACTCGCTGTAAATACAATTATAATCTTGTAGAACACTATAGCGCTGCTGACCATGTAATTAATGTACATTTCAAGTAAATATATAATTTGCTTTGTCACCTTACACTGGATTTACTGTTATTTATCACAGAATTTACACGAATTTTAATTTGTCATTTAAAAATGTATTACAGTGTACCTGAATTTTTTAAAAAAACTATTAGAAAGACAGCATTACGATAAATCATGCTTCGTTGTTCTATCAACACTACAATAAATTGGTAAGAATTAACAATCAGTTAGGCCTACATTGTTGGAATATTTAATGAATTACACGTGGTGAATTTGCTATTTGTTTCACAGTGATTTCCTGATCGAAACTATACATATAAAAACATCCAGATAACCATTATCAGGAGAAGTCCATAAAAGAAAAATTGAAGAATTAAGTTCTTTTAAATCAGGCGATCAACGTGTTGATGGATGGTCCCTACAAGGATTTATATTTTTTTAGTTGAAAAAAAAATAACTTGAGCATATCTTCAAGCGCAGACTCAACCAGCAGCCAGCAACCTTTTGTTGCTGGCCTCTTTTAATTTTATGAGATTCAAATACTGTATGTGTATAAAAATACTATGGTGATCTATACCTTAGTACATGTTTGGTTTACTTACTAGAGGACCTAATTACTGTAATTTATAGTTCCTCTAATCCTAAAATTTCAGGAGAGAAAAAAATCGCCGAAAATAAATCACGAAGATTTGTTTTTAAAAATTGAAATTCTTGACGTCTAATGTAAATTTAATCTACCGTAACGTAAATCGAAATGAATGCAATCAAGAGTTACTTCAATATTTTACTCTTTTACCAGGAAGAATACCCTGCAAAATGGGGTCTTTAATTAAAGAACATCCCGCTACTAGCCTATGCATTGGAATCATGCATGTAAATGACCAATGGTCAATGTCCTACGTCTTTAAACGAGTTATATACGGCATGGTAGTGCCCCACAACACAAACTGGGTATAATTTAGCAATTGCCATACTATTGGCCCTATAAAAGCCCTATGAATGAATGGAGGTTCCTTCGATGTTGTCATCGGTTCATTAACGGCCATATGAGTGTAAATAGGGGTGTGTGACTACTTAACCCCTTCCTTGAAATCCGAAATTTAGAAAATTGGAAAAAAATCTTAATGTTTCCAAACCAGATGTCCGTAGAATTAAGATGGCTTAAACGAGCCATTAATTAGGAGCAAAGGGACGTGCTGCTCTGGGGGATGATTCAGGGGATTCCCAATATTTACATCAGCGTTGGACCCCCTGAAGATAACAGGGTAATTCAGTTATTAATGGTCGAGATTACACGTACTTAACAAAGGCTAATTCTGCAGTATCTATTTGAGAGT
>JAQIXS010001070.1:0-34278 GCA_034700785.1 Rossiulus vilnensis | reverse complement strand
GTCGTCTCTCCCAGCAATATTGCGTACAGCAGGACATGACAATTCGTGGAAAAATATCGGCTTGAAAATGGTGTCCGAATTCCCGTGAAATATGTGCAGTTAGTCAAGTGCTCGCTTATTTAATCAATGCTGAATGCTTTTTTAGTTGAAAACCTTCAGAGCGTAAAGCGGATTGCGCTTTTTTGTCGTCTGGCAGCCCCATGCCAACAGCGCCATCTTGGAGCAGGCTAAACTGACCCGTATTTCCTGGCTGATTTCCGTAATACATGTACATATCCTCGAGTATTTGCCGGTTGCTTCTCTCATTTCCTACAGGAATTTCAGACAAGAAGAAGACGAAAAAGAAAAAGAGCTTCGCAATGACAACAGACAATGGATACGTCGTATCTCATTTCGTGACGCTTGACAAAACTAAAGAAACAGCTGCTGGTGTATCAGTCGGGGGTTCATCGGAATATCAAGACGAATAATAAATACGGCTAGATTTCGACGTATTAAAGTTAAAAAAAAGCCTTCCTTCAATGTAAACAGCAAGCTGCTACAGCACTACTGCGTGTCCTATAAGGCGCTGTCATGGCTGACGTCAATGGTACGTGAAGATAAAAACTTTTATGCCCTCATGTGAAAACGGACGTGGATTACTATTTCGGACTGTTTTACTGGGCATCGAGGCCGAAATTGCCAGCATAAATAAAAGAGGGCTGCAGTCAACCGGCCAATTTAGGGGTTTCATATTTTTTCGTAGTCAGCTATAGAAAACTTTGGCAAAAGAAGGTTGTTTAAAAAATGAAAAACTGGAGAAAAAAAAGGCAAAAAGAAAAAAAACTACACCGTTATAGATATCGATATTGAAACTAATCTTCCCGAAATAAATAACGAGAAAAACAAGTGACGTAATCGTGATTCCATGACGGTGTCCCAAAAAACACCCACCATGCAAAAATAATTACACATTTTTGCTTCAAATACTTGTTATAATTGATAAATTTATCACTTTTCTTGAAGAATTGGTAGCATACTTGGGCCTGCCCCATTTTTTATCATTTAAAAATGTCCCGTTTATTTATTCATAGAAAATAAAACAAACTTGAAAACACTACCGAAGAAATTTGCAAGAAAAAGCCCTTTTAGGAACTCGCATAACGTGCACAAAATTTACATTTGATTCAAATAGACTTAATTCTTGACGAATTGTGTGTCCACAAGGGCACATTCTTTATTATTTGAAAATGTCACGTTTATTTATGAAAAAATATTTTTAAGTTTATTTGTATCGCACTGTAAACCGCCTTGGAAGAAATAGTTATGGAACCACTTAATTGGTTGAACAACTTTTTCTAAATTTATTTCATTACTGTAGGGATTTTTAACACAAGGAGAGATGAACTGTTGCAGCTAGGAATTCTGGGAAAATGACATTATTTTACAAACCTTAGGTTAACCCTACCTATGGTACAATGCTTTTCCTTGGTTAACTAGAAGTTTACCTTGGGTTTGGCTTAACGTTTGTTGGTGCAATCGGCCCTTAAAGGAATTACTTTGAAAAGCATGGTGTATATGAAGTCACCAATAATTAGTTTCCATTTGTGTTTTTCAAAGTATTTTTTAAAATGATATGCAAAATTATTTGCAAATGCTGAAACAGCAATGCCTTAAAATGAGTGAACCGTGCTTGTTGTATTTTTTGTTACGCATGCAGCCCAAGTAATGTACAAAAAGTGGTTGCCTTAAAAAATACAACAACGACTGTTTCAATTACGGTTAAGATGCAACCATAAAAGCGGCGTGCAAACCCATTCCCAAAGGCGGCAACCGTTCCACGCATTAACAACCGGAAGTGCACGATCGTGCACCCTCCAGAAGGCGATGGGGGCGCCATCCAACGATTTGGGGATTCGCAACACGTAATGGTAGATTTGATTTACCAACCAACGCTCACGCACCCCTTCCATCCAGTCACTTGAAAAACATTCCCAAAGTGCAGTGCGGCATTCCAGTGAACGTTGCTCGCAAATTTAGAGGAAATTCTCCGGTTAAATACTGCAGGTATTTTCAGTTTTAAAAGAAGACCAATGTAATACATGTAATTTGAAGTTTATATTTGAACTATCACGCAGTCTTGACAATGGGAGCAAACCCTTTAGAACAAGGGAGTTTACAGTGGCAAACCATATTACACTCATACCTGGCTATACAGCCGTTCTCTATACGACGTCCCGCAATAACGGCCTTTTGTTTTGTCCATGTTTCATTGCATGACCAAAAATAATAAAACCTGATATGTTCTAACAAACATATTGCCCACATGCAAGTCCATGGGTGTTGAGGCCAGGAAAGATAAATTGCAAAAACACTCCTGCATTCTATTGTTTTATTTGAATTCCGGGTCAAATTAGTGAATGCTACATGCCTATGTGAAGCAAAAATTGTGGAGTAATTTTTTTGAATGATGGTCATCTTATTGGAAAGCTTTTTATATAAAATTTATAAATTTTATATTGAAAAAAATATCAGTTAATAAACAACTGAAGGAAAAATATATCTGGTCATTGAGCAATGAAAACCGAGTTGTACGTACATGTAGGCCTATATGGGATTTTGTTCTGTTTTTAAACAAAATGCAAGGATATATACATGTAAACGTGATGACTTTTTAAGCAAATTTGGCAGTTTTAGAACAAGGTTTTTCGAAACGATTTTAAGCATTGCCAGCATATTAAGAAAGATCAGTTTTTAAATTATCATGATGGTTAATTAAAGACTTTTCAAGACCTACATTTCAACAGATGACTTTCAAGGTATTTAATTACCTCAGTGCGAGTCAATAACTTATAACAATTCAAATGATCTGAAGTCATCACAGCTGGATTCCTAACTAATGACCTTCCAAGACCTACATTCCAAGTTGATTACAACCAAATGACTTTAAATCTCAGCAGTTGGAGATGAAAGTATAACGTGAAGAATTCTTGAAATGCATAAATTTCTTTAAAATGTGATGAAAAACAAATTTGGGCAAGTCAGGGAACATGGCGAGGAGTGTTGGGTGCGCTCCTACCGTCTTTACTTGGTGACTGATTAGGTCGAAATTGCGTGTGAAATATGAGAGCTTCAACCCCCTCGGAGCTTATTTGATTTTTGGAAGTAGTTTGCGAACAGCCTGTTTAAATCACAACGGGGTTCTCGAAGGGGATTGGATTTTGCCCCCCACTTCCGCTTCATTAAGCCAGTAAGCCGAAATGGGCTCCAAATTGGGCTTTTTTCTCATTGCTCCTCGTTGCCAATCGGGCTTTCATCACTCACTCAGCATCTCTTTTGGCGATAGTGATCTTTTAGCTCGATTTCAATTTCATTTGGAGATTGTAGGCGAACGGAGCGGTTGCGTCCAAAGGTGGAGGAGAAAAAAAAAGGAGAAAAAAGTCATGGAAATGCAAGGCACACCGCCCAAGAAAAAAAAACAGTTGAAAGGAAGCCGCGCATAAAACACTGAACAAAAAAATATCTTTGGTCCATGAGCAATGAAAACCGGGTTCAGTAATGAGGGAAAATTCTTCACTCAACCTTAACGGTTTCAAAACAAACAGACGAAAATTATGGCGAAATAGATGAAAATAAGAGCAGCGCAATAACAATTGTACTAGGTGGTGTACTACGGTATGTTCAACAAGAGAATAGACTGGGAGTTCAAATGGACCGAGCTGTACTGGAAGGCATAATCCATAAGCTGAATATCTCTGGTTGGTTTTGGCTGTCTAATCTCTTGTTAAGAATGACCCAAATATTCAAATTTATCTATTATAATTGTTAAATTTATTTTCCCTAATGTATAATTGGTCGTTCACTAGGGTTTAAGCTTTATTTTAGAATTTCAAAATGCCCCGTTTTTTTAATACAAAAATATAGAAATATGAAAACAAAAAACGCTAAACGGAGCTTCCCTGAATGGCGAACTCCTTTGAATTTCTTCAGTGGTTTTTTTCAAATTTCTTAATTTTTTTATAATAAATAAATGGGGATATTTGGGGAATAAAGATCGTCTGTATAGCGAGGTACGAGTGTAAATTTAAGATTATTATATATGGTAATTAGGCTTGAGAATAATAACAAGAACGGTAACATTACATTAAGCAAAACACCCCTATAACGTTTTCATTAATGGTCCACCTCATTTAGCATAATGTAATTTATGGACAGTCCCTTATCTGCATATAATGCTAAAAACATTATATCGACTCACACAGGACTATTAACCTGAAATCTATTGATTGTCCCACCAAAGTCATCGGGGTCTCATTGAAATCCCATTTTAAGTCAAGGAAATATTATTGAAGTCTTTAAAGTCCTTGAAGTCGCAGTCAGGTATAGACGGCAGGAAAATAGTCGTTTTTTACGATGAGAATGTCTGATGGTACAATTGTATGATGGGCATGAAATTGCTGCATACAGTATATTGCAAAGCTCTAAAAGTTAATCTTAAATAAGATATGGTACTAAATATTTGAATTAATTTTCTTTTTATAATTCTCCTTTATGTAAGTCGGTCATTTCGTCTAATAGAACTTTCGCACTACTTCCTTTTTAATTACTTTTCATTGCGTCTCCGAAGCGCGAATTTCGCCCGAATTAGCGCCTTTAATTAGGCCTGCGTTAATCTGTAATTAATCTGCTTATCCCCCAAGAACGATGGGTTTGAACGGCATCTACTATCTGTTCACGGTAACTTATGTTTGCTCGGCTAAAACGCACCCTCATACGTCATCATAACTCTTCCCCCTCAGGAACGTTCAGGAAAACGGGTTTAAGGATGCGAAACCACAAAAAAAGCATCTGGACTCCCCTTAATCACCGTCATCATTTCAATTAAGACAGGGATGGCTGCTGCTGTTAGCACAGTCTTGGGAAATTTAAACAAAAATAAATTTGAAATGTGGAGGTCCCTAGCAGCAATACATCAAACTTAAACTGACCAAGAAAATAGCCGAACATTCACTGTGCATGGCTACAGGACTAAATTTTCTTTTCAAACATTTCATATATTTCAACTTGCTGTCGGAAAGCTTAAATATTCCATAAAATATGAGCCAAAAGCATGCCCACCATACAAACATTACCGATACATTTTTTTGCTTCAAATGCTTATAATTTCTTAAGTTATTTTTCCATGTGTAGAATTGGTCGTCGGCTAGGGTTTCAGCTAGAAACCCTAGTTGAAACCCTAGTGGACAACCAATTCCACATAGGGATAAATAAATTTAGCAGTTATAATCAGTATTTGAAGCAAAACAAAACGTGCCAGTTATATTAATTATAATCATTCCACATTGTATGATGGTTTGTCCCTTACATTCGGACATTTCTGGCTTAATGTATGAAAATGGTCGGTCCCACTGATTACCATTTTCCCTATTTAAACCCTTCTATTGTTTTAAAAAGTGGTAAAACCCTTTCATCTTAGTAGGAGTCAATTTTCTGGACAATAGAGCAAGATTGGACCAAGAAAGACCCACATTTGGCTAAAGGAGCTTCCTTGTAGTGACATGGGTAATGTGACGTCCCCTGACTATCCTCTGATTGGGTCCCTCGAATTGGCCATAGTGACACCTCTGTATAAAAAGTCAAGTTCGGTGCAACTTTGGTTCAAAATCAGTTTGGTTGTTGTCTTATTGAGGCCTGGAAATTCCAAAGATTACTCCGGATCTTTCAGTTCCAAGCCACAAAAGGTGTTATATTAGGTATGTGAATCTTAACTATTTTAACAAGTTAACTGTTTAATAATGAAGTCTAAAATGCTCCATGTGGTCGTCAGAACACTTAACCACTTGTTCTCATTTTTGCGTATCTCTGATCACTTTGTTCACAATTTGTAGGTACTCTCATACCTCTTTATACGGTGTTCCACTATAACGGCACTTTTGTTTTAAGGCCGTCTTTCATGTTAGGGCTAATTGGTCTAATAAGTGTATGTGAGCATTTAGTTCACTAAAATCTCTAATGGTCAACTTTTATTTCGCTCTTTTTATTGTTGCAACCTGAACATTCAGTTCCATATAGATGAGCATCAAAAATTGATCTTGTTTTGCTCGCAAAACATGCAGAGCTAATTACAAAACATTCTAAACGAAAACGCCTGCATAGCAATCGTTCTCCTTAGAATATGTACTGTATATATGCCTATTTACCTTAGTTACTTACATGTACAATTGCATTTTATGTTAAATTTTTTCAGTCCTATTTTAACAACCTGGAGAGGGGGAAAAAGCGATTTTAACAAACTATTATTTGTCTTGATTAAAATTATTTGCAATGTAAATACAGATAGTACATGTATAAAATCCTATCTTGTAAATTCACGGAAATAAGTTCATATTATTATAACACTGTATGCAGGGTAACAACCATTGTTATTAAGTCAGTATGAATTTAATTTAAATGTACAGATTTCAGGCTATTTATTTCTATTATTATTAATATTTTTACTGAAATTCATTATCGTATTGATACATGAAATTATGCACTAAGCTAATGTGTTTATATAATTATGAAGTTTTATTGATTTTCCTATGTTGATACACGCCTGATTCGATCATTTTTATAACGAATATAGAACTATTTAAGAATTGAACCACTCATATTTCTAGCGGTGATTTTCTGCATCTGTCAAAATTTGGGAAGAAATGAAACTGCAGATATTGAATACATTTATGTAAAATTTAAAACTTGCAAAATTTCTCAATTTTTTCACACATTGTTTTATAATGTCATATTTTATTTAAGTATGTAAAATGGCATATATGTTTGTTATTGACAATTGCTAGTTTCTACATATTTCATTTGTTCTGCTGCTCCCACTGAATCTAAATAATTCCGAAATAAGGATTGTTAGTGCATCCAGCTGCACATCGTCTGTAACATCTGTAAAAGAAGATAAACTTCTTTGCTGTAACAATTGTTGTGCACGAAAATCTCCGTTGGGGATTATCGAAATCTTAGTGATGAGCTCGTTATCTTTACTCGTGAAATACGAGTGAAAACGTACAGTAAAAAAGACTAGGGATTGTTGTTTATTTTTTTTTGCCTTAAAATTGCTACGACAACCGAAATGATTTCCCATCTATTTTTTTTTTTTTTTGGCAAAAGGGCTTTAAAATAAAAATCTCTTGTAAGACTAGAAGAAATACCCTATTACGTTGTCCTGGCAATATTTCCTATAATTTTCGCCGACAGGATGCATCGGGAGTCTAATGCCATTTGCATTTTTAAAACAGGGTTTTTGCGACCCTGGGAAGTCAGGAAAGAATAACGGTCAGGGATAGACAGGGAAATCTATTATGCGCTGGAAGGTGCTCTAATTACTAAGGAATTAAGTACTAAAAGCCCCTTTCAATGCATTTTTAATCAGCAAAATAAACAAAAATATCATTATTTATAAAGTATTTTAAGTGTTCTGGCTAATTGAGCTGATAAAAATGCAGTTGCTTATAAGAACTGGGTTTGTTATCAATAAACTTTCCTTTTGATTTTGCTACAAATTTATTTTTAAAACGTCAGGAAAATTTACTTGGGCTGGTGACCCCTTTAAAATGCAATTGTTTAACTACATAGTGTAAAACAGTTGAAGGGCTTAAATAGAGAAAATAGTAGTCAATGAGAGCGTCCATTTTTATACAGTGAGCTACTTAAATACTCAAAATGTGGGGGACAGTGCAGCAAAAAGCAACTTCATAGCACAAACTTAATAAGATTTCTAAAATAGCATTTTTAACAGATAATATGCAACGAATTCGTCGTTTTTATGTAAAATTAATTCGCCCATTAGGCCTACTAATGACATTAATCATAACATTTCTTACACACAATTTTTTTTTTCAAAATAATTACTGAACTATTAGCCAGAGGTTTCACCAAGACCAAAAATTTTCTTAGGAACACAAATAGCTATAAACGCAAATCCATATTTTAGATACGTCATAGGCATTAAATCAGACTGATTTGCATTTATTTTCATAAAAAGCAGAGCGAAGGAAATGGGTCATCTTAAAACCATTACAATCATTACATTCCAATAAATTGCAAAGAGTTGCAAGTAAACCTTTTGCAAAATCAAACTGTGAATTGTCATATACCCGGTCACAAAACTTCTAATTCAGCAATCGAATATCATCGATTAAACAGTTGTTGCTATAAACATAAATTAATTCTGTGTTCAAACCTACATACAGTACATGTTTAAATATGTGCTTTAATAAAGTAGGAATGGCATTCTGGGATTTATTGGACATTTAGACCACCTATTAGCAAAGACGAACATTTTGAAGAATTTCTATATGATCCTATTTTCGTCAATTAACAAGTTGAGATATCATTATGTAATGTTCCTCGATAACGTGCATTAATGTAATGATGAATTAGTGAAATTAAATTAATCATGAATTGTCAATTTTTAATAGGAAATTGAATTAATGCAGTTTAATTACGTTTCTTAGAATAGCATCAAAATATTCAACCTATCAAATTGCTATGATACGAGAGTTACAAAATTAACGAATTGTAAATTATTAATTTGAAATCAAAAATATCCATTTTGACGAAATCATAAAACAAATCGAAGATAATCACATTCGGTCTTAAATATACTTACAGGATGATTTATAGGAAAGACAAATTTAAAGTACGCCTGCATTTCAAATTTTGCAATAAATTTTTCTTAGTTATAACTCCAATATTTTTTTATGTTGGCCTAGCAATATATTTGGTCACTATAAGCATAAATACTGCCCTGCCAGCACATTTTGAAGAATTGGAATGTCTCGATGTCATGGCACTTTACAAATTACGCGATGACTCCGCCAACACCCTCACAAAAACCAAAAACAAAAAGTACCAAAAGAATGGTGGAACAGTCATTATGAAAAATTGAAAGAAGAGGACGCTGAACCTTAGGATGCTATTATTTGAAGTTGCAATAAACGCAAAGGATGAACAGTGTTGAATCGATGCCATAAACCGAAAAATAAAGTAGCATTTGTTGGCCTTCCATTGTAAATAATAGAGATGAAAGAAATAAGATTAGCAATTTAGCACTCATTGCGCCTAATGCAACTTTATATGCACGGATAGTGGTTGAAAAACATGTAAAAAGCCAGAAAAAAATAACGATCGACTGAACGGGTAGCAAAAATATAAAAACACGGAAATAAGGGTCAACCGTTTTTTACATCTATGAAAAACAAATGCTATAATGAGATCCAGGTTGGGTTCGTGTCAAACCTTCATCAGTTAACATTAACCAATTAGACGTGCTCAGATCGTTAAAAGAAACTGCTTCCACTACATTTTCTAAATAATATACGTATTTCTATAGTTTAACATCTAATAAACAATCAAGCAACTCAAAGCTGACTTTCAAAAATTAATTTAACCTGATTTCATTTAGGTAGTGCAACTGCTTGCATGGCATTCATTTTGAAATGAAATTTCTGCGGTGAATTGCGTTTCCAAAATCAAATATTTTCTGAAATATTTGAAAGAATGTTACTCCGCATTTTATTGAAAATTTGTAATGCGCGCGTATAACATTTTGTTATGAAAATAGCCTAGTATAAACCTTTCAAGCAGGTCTAGCCATTCGAGCATAAATCCGGTAAAACACCGAACTTGAGCTCTATTTTTCCTTCTTATCAAAATTGCTGAGTTACATCAAGTGGAAATTTGATTTGAGCTTCATTTTCTGAGCACACCTTTGACATGTTTTGAGTTTTGATAGAAACTTATTTTCTACTACTGAGTTGGTTGGTACGTGTAAGGCATACGAATATTACAAACAAATTATAATGTATGGGCTATATATAAATACTATTAAACTCCGCGTTCTTTTGAAATTTAAACATTTGAGCAAACTCCATTTCCGACTTTCGTAGACATAGAAATACGTCGAAATATAACGCCAAGAAAACTTAAAATTCGTGGAAAGCGAAAAGAGCGATCACTTCACTTTGATTCGAATTGATGAGTTTTTGTCCTGAAAGCAAAAACTATCCTAGACCAACTCTTCACTGGCGAATAAAGACCCAAGCATAATGGAGAAAAATGAGATAAATACTGTACTATGATTCTTATTGGATGGCTATTTGGGTTTTAGCTAAACGATCTGAATCAGCTGGAAGATCCTAAGACAAATCGTTGGAAAGAGCAATTTCATGCACGTCAATTTTCACCAAACAATACCAGTGAATTCACACTATTCATATAAATACACTTAACTACACAGTTATTATAACTTATAATACATTCGTTTATAGTCTATAATTCACGCCTCAACTTAATGGTGTGCATAAATTATCTTCATTAAATTCTCACAGAAGTGCAATCGCATTCCAACAAATTCCTCTTGGCTCTAACAACTAACTTTTCCACTAAGGCCAGCACTAATTGATGAAGCATTTTTCAGGTAAAACTAGATGACCTATCCGTTACATTTAATGTCTACTTAAATTTTAAATGGAATTTTCAAATGTTACAGCAACCAATACATATTTTACAATTGTTTCCCTTTACTTTTACGCCAATGCAAATATCCTAAAAACTAACTTAAGCAACATCAGGTCTAAATTAGAGCATAGAACTTTGGAAATTTGAAAATAGCAAAATATGCACGCAATTAAATTATCTGAAAACAATTTAGTAATCTATATTGTACAGCCTGTGAATGTAACAACTACACTTAAATGTATAACTAATTACTTTGTTAGTCCCAGCAATTTATTTTCAATGTTTAATCCAATGTAAATGCTTGTATTTCAAATTTTAGCAACACAGTGACTAAATCAGATCATACAACTTGAAAAATTCAAAATAGCAGAAAATATACGTGAAGTTAAATTCTGTGAAAATGTCAAACTTATAAAAGCCATACGTCATTAAAATACTGATAGTTAGAACAAGTAATCAGTATGCCAAGATCGACAAGCTTTACACGTTCAAAGTATACAAGTACGTTGTCAAAATAATATCAAAGACATATGTCATGATGTGCTCTATAATGGGGCATCATGGCGGCCATAAAGTTGCTCGATGTCGCAACATTCTCTTCAGTGACTATCTAACGATTAAAATCCCCCTGGTGTTGCCAAACAGGTGGAAACACCATCACGACACCTCAGCCACCAGCAGAGAAGACCAGACAAAAAGTGGTCACTACCGACACTCGGAAAACCCCAGAGGCAATGCAGACATCCAGTATGTTTTGCCAATGAAAATTAGCAATGCCCCCTTAATACAATGATGTGGCAGGTCATAAAAGTCCACGGCGAGTCCCCTGTGCCCCCCATAACGAGCACGTGTGGCACAATAAAATGCCAGGATGCGTCAGAGGGAACCCTAATGCTCCAGAGTCCCAGAAATAGCGCCAAAAGCACGGATAAAGGTCCTCTTAAGTGAGCCATTGTCAAACGCGATGATTACGGAGACGTGATGAGATGATTAATGGCTTCGGAGACCAGGTCACGCTAATGTTGTCAAATTACATAAGGATCATTAAGCTGAAACACAGGCTGCTCAGCCAACGCTTTAATACAATACCACTGGCAGCAATATGGGCATGCAAGGATCGAGAGCCAAACAATGACAATGGCAATGGCATGACACGAGTGAATGTGGTGGATTCACGACAAGAAGAATACAGTTTCTCTTGCTGCAAAAATAAAACAATAACTGCCGGTAAACGTATGACCTAGATCACAAAGTGCGTTTATGAAACTGCATATTCTGTACATTTGCTTAAATGCAATTAATTCTTCTCCATTCCCCCCCCTCCCCTCGCTCTGACAGAAATTAACTGATAAATTTGATTTTGTATCGACCTTAGTTTATAAGTGGAACTAAAATAAAACGACACTTCATCAGAAGTCTGTGGGCATATGCGGACGTGCCTAGAGAACATGGAATGTCAGTAAATGATATGAACACCCTGTAAAATATATGGTCGATCGATACAAACATGCGTACACATGCATATTGAAGATCAGCATGTAGATGATCATGTCAATATGCTGCTTTTATAAAATAAATATTAAAAACGAAATGCATCAATGTGAAATTAAATTGGATGCTCGATTAGAGTGTAGCCAATGTAATGAGCAAATAACTATTCAGGGACTTGACTTTAGGGAATAAGGGATGTTTTTCACTTCTTCCCCTAATAAGTCCAGGATGCGCTACTGTCGTATGTGGAAATATTTATTTCCGTAATGCAAGCCCATATAAACAGTGTATGCAGTATTTTGATAAGGGAATCATTTTAACATTGACCTCGATCAATCTGAACAACACTTTCAGATTTTCCTGTACAAGATACCGTATATTCGGCAAATTAAGCCTTCTTTTCTTATTTGCAGATGTTTCTCATTATACAGTAATAATGAATTGCTGTTAGGTTTTAGTAATCTACATGCAATGAAACTTGGGAAATTTTTCAGAAATTTCATTGCATGTACATTACTTGAGTTTGAGAAATTCTTTAGAAAATTCTCGATTGATTGAGGTCAATGTTAGACTGATTCCCTTATCATAATACTACATACAATGTACATATATTATAACGGTAATAAATGTATTTTCATTCAGGTTAATACGTATGATACATCTACATGCAATCCGATGATTGGAGTTTTAAGTTCTACAAATAAACAGAGAAATTAACCAAACTATGAAACTAAAACATGCATGCTAAAAGGTATTACGAGTATTAAGGCGTTTACAACAACAACAACAAGTAACTACAAGGGGCTATATACCCTACGAGCCGAATCGTATGAGCCGAACATGTATGTGGAATCAAGTCAATGGAAACAATCATTTACATATATCATATATAAAATAGAACGAATTTAAAATACATATAAATAGCAATTTCAATAAATGTAATTAACACGAACTAAAAGGTAGGAACCCAGCCCTCGAAAGGGCACCATAATGTTGGCCTTTACTGGGGTTCCATACCTAAGTTATGTATGAGGGAAAAGCATCTCGATTTTGTTAGGAGTTATTGTTGTAAAGGGTAGGAAAGTTAAAGGATTTTTAAAGGAAATTTAAGGGAATTTGTCCATAGCGTCCGATCAGTCACAGTAATTTAGTCGACAACTTGGCAAAGACAAGTGCCAGCTGATACGTAATCCAGAGTAGTGGTTCATTAATGCTAGAAAACAGTGCTTTAAAATCCTCCAACTCGTTAGGGGGATATTGCACTCTGATATTATGCGTAATTTTGATTAGGGGCTCAGCTTGGCAAAACGAATGCAGGTGAGACCAGTTAGGTCTACCAGACGAACATAATGGGCACATAGAAGCTAAGTCGGGGCAAAAGTGATAGGATTTTAGTATAATGTAATAAGGGCTCGTTCGTAATTGTATCAGGAATCTGTTTAGAAAAAAAGGGAATGTGCAGAGGAAAATAGTCCCAAGGAGATAAAGGGAATTGGAGCAGCTTCTTGTAGTGGGGAAATTTAGACGAATTAAGAATACAATAGTTGATTTCAGCATTCCTCTTATTAATTAGCTTTTCTATTAGAGAACTAGAAATTGTCTGGAGCTGGGCGTAAGGTATCGAACAAAATGTTTTCAGATATTACTTTATAAATTTGAAAAAAGGATCGCATTGGTCGGGTTGCATTTTTAGCCAATGCAAAGGTTTTACGCTAAGGATGGTTGTAGTGACTTTCTAGCTCTTATCCATACGTATTAAGGCGTATAACATTAACGCCCTATGATACATGTACTGCAGAATACCCCTTGCATTGTCTAAAACCTGCAAAATGATCATTTATAAAGACGGGTGGGGGAGGGCAGCACCAAATGATCCGTGACTGTCGACGTGCAAATGATTTTGTGACAGTCGTTGGATGGATGGATGTGAGTGTAGGTTTATAGAGAAATAAGCAATTTCTATAAGCGAGGTCCTGGGGGATGAATGGAAAATGTTCCATTGCGTAAGCGCTAATGAAGCATCGTGTAACCTACTTGGGCTCTAAATCATGTTGTACTCCCTCAAAAGCTAATTACATTCACGTTAAATGAACATAGTTGGCGCACAAGACGCACGCACTAATTTGTCCAAGGGGAAGAAAAATGGCGATGCGGGTGTGTAAGGGTTTGGAGTGAGGGTTAGAAGCAGTGGTTGAAACCTACTGTAGGTCAAACAGTCCCTTCATTAAGACCCATTGTTTGGGGATTGGCTTTAGGTTCGGATCAGTCTAATGTCGCTATTGGTATGCAGGTTGACATTAAACAAGTCAATTCAATACGTTGATAAATTTGTATTTCGCCTTCCTTACAATTACAAATAATTATTACATTTACAAATACACTTAACTGCATATTATTGTAATCTTGAAATCTACAGACTAAAATTGATACGATTGGCATCTAAAATCTAAAATTGTCATAAACCAATACGAGTCATTATTGAGTCATGGGTCAGGAAACACAGATCTTGCATTCTATTGATGATAACTGGTATATCTGAATTCCCAGTAGATTAAAGTTTAGAACAGACTATCACTATAGTTACTCTGAAGTTAAGTATTTAAAATGGTCCATTTAAATTTTTGTTTGCGTTTCTCGAACAAATCGCATCGTTTTCCCCTGCAGTAATTTCCCAAAATTGCTGCTATTTATTATCGCCATCTTTATATTTCTATTCTAAACTTTCAGTTTAGTTAATATAAAAGAAATTTAAAAAGGAACTTATCAAAACGATTTAACTTTCCTTTTTATCGACATTAATCCACACGCACAAAAGTTACATAGCAAACTTCAAACATTACGACTCTTAAACGAGACTCGATGCAGCTAAAAAGTTACAGCAAACTTTCTTAAAATAAAAAAATACAAAAAATTTCATAGTAAAAATCTCGAGAGTCCATTAATTCCCATTAAAATTCTAAACGCATGCAACCCAAGAGAACTCAGTAATGATACACTCCTATGCACGATGTCAGTGTTTTTTGACGATGTTTTTTCATATCAGAGAAATTAATATTGCTTGTCATTTTTTTAGAGTCTACCATACTAATCCTCAGTCAAGTTTGCACTAATGCTTGTTGTCTGATTGTGGACTTACTTTGTCTGCAAGAGAAAATCAAAAGTTAATGCAGCCTTTACCGTATACTTGCGTAGTTCATTATTCATTCTCCACCCTCTTTCCTAAACCTATTGATTTTCGCTAATGAGCTTATGTTTATCAACCCACCGCTATATTTATGAAGCCCGAATAATTCACTTGCAAGAAACGACTTGTAGACCTTAAACAAATACAGACGATGGGATGAGAAATAGGAAGAGGTAGATATGCAGTTCAGGTAAAATTAGCGAAAGCTACCATAAATACAAATACAGCGCACGATACCGTGGGCTGTCATACATGTTGGAAAACAACTCATCTCATGTTTCCTATGAAAATAAGAAACTGTCATTTTGGTGGCTATATGCAGCTCTCTGGCAAAGCATTTATTGGATTATTTCATTAGATATTTCCAACGTATCCCGTGTGCGGAAGACTATTTTCGGTACGAACAGAGCATCTCAATTAAGACCTGATCCCCATTTCGTATGAGAAGCCAGACAAAGACGTAATTGCGAAACTTGTTTTCCTTTAATTATGCAAGAAGCAGTTGGCATTCAATGTTTTAATCAAAATTCCTTTTCAAGAATGGCTAGCTGCAAATCGATACAGTACCTGAATACAC
The DNA here is from genome assembly GCA_034700785.1 of Rossiulus vilnensis. Lineage (NCBI taxonomy): Eukaryota > Metazoa > Arthropoda > Diplopoda > Julida > Julidae > Rossiulus > Rossiulus vilnensis. Next base: position 18,538 of record JAQIXS010001070.1, on the reverse strand, counting down.
TCGGGGCATTGATTTCACATGGGAAATATTTTAGACCAACGTGGAATTTGCGTTTCAAATATGCCACATTTTATTTTATCTATATATGCTGATCCAAAACGTATAAATAGGGAGAGAGAAACGCAAATCACGCATATTTAACAAACAACAAATGAAGACTAAAGTTTCAAATAACAATATTAAGAGATTGATTTTCAATTAAATTTAATATTGCATGCAATATAAATTCATAACTATACGATTGTGAAGTAAAATAATACTGGAATATACAGCATGGATATTCCAAGTTGGTAATCTTAAAGTGGGTAAGACTAAACAGTAACATAAATTAGGTCGGGATCACCAGCAAAGTCCATGACTTGGAGAAACAAGTTTATTTTCTAAGATGCCCATTCACTTTTATGTTAAACCGTTATAATATACATGTACCAGTTGAAAGTGTTATTCCTACTATCTTTAATGTTAACGAAACTTAATTATAAACTTATTTTAAAAAAAAAAACAATACAAAAAATGTTTTCATACGCATTGCATGAACTATAAATTTTAATGTATACAATTGTAATAAAGTGGAAATTTGAAAACGTTTAAACGTAAATTTGTTTTCCACATGTCAAAAATTAACGATAGCAGGAATGAATATAAATCTGTTGCTAAAGTATTGCAAAAAAAATTTATTCATTATCAATTGCATGCGATTTCCTTCAATTAGTTACAAATATGACTGAAATCTTACTGCAAACTTGAGGTTAATTAGGTGAAGCGAAAACCAATAAACCAACAAAAACCAATACCTTTAAAAGTGACTTCATTTGAGGGAAATACACTTTAAACAACGAGGAAATTTGGAGAGAATTACAAAAAATTCGTAATTGGTTGGTTGAGAGGACATATGGTTACAAAAGATGCTAAGGGCAATGCAATAATCCCATTGCAAAATCTGTTTTAATTTTGTTATTTTATACAGATACTGTTTCTGAATGTTTTTTTAAAGTTATTCACGAAACAGGTTAAGTACGTGCACACTAAGTTTTCTGCAATAAAAAATGCAGTTTCTTTCGTCGGAAAAAAACCGCCGTCTTTTTTTTACATTATTTGCAAATTACTTTCAGCCATCAGGCATACCATCTGTTTCTCGAATACGTCCAATAAGTTAAATGAACCTTATATAACAAAATCTGCAATCAAGTGGGGTTCCATGCTGTTTGTCCATTCATCGGAGAGGCCTTGATGCACGGCATATCAGCCATCAACACCTTGCATTTAATTACACGGATATGCAATTATTGTTAGCCGTTAATTTGCCGGAATTAACAACAGGGTTTCCGGAAGCTTCCAATTGAAACCAGTGTAGGCCACTCGCTCAATCGCTTCCCAGATTCAAATAAACACTCCAGTTTAATGGCTGTTAGTTAATTGTAACAGATTTTGTATCCATTTCGGTAATTTTATCATCAAGCTGTTAGTGAAATAAGTGCTACTTATAGGACCGATTTAGAAAAAGGCACGCTGTTGTAGTCTACACTACGAACTTGAGAATATAATGAAAGGAAGTATTATTTACGCACCGATACACAGATCTCTATTTATAGCCTCATATAGTGTGACTGCTATATAGGGGAGATTTCATTCACTGACAAGGGTTTTATTTGGACTTTTCATTCACTGTCAATGTTTGCATGCAGCTAGACAACCGATTTCAGACCGTAATGAATTAGTGATTAGCAAGGAACAAAATGTAATCGATAGCTTAACGAAACATTAAACACCATTTCGAATATAATAAACACAAATACAGAGTTCATCAAAAAATTAAATCTCATGTACCCATGCGATACCAATATCAACCGTCACATTTAACAATTGCGTAAACAGTGAAAATAGTTAAAGATACAGGCAGTTCGTTTTGTTTTTAAAATGCAAGGTGACACAGCTATAATGTAGATCTATCAAACGTTTAGCATAAATAAGGCAGAAAAATGCAAAAGAAAAAGTAGTTTGACTATCGGTACATGGTATAGGTATTACAGCCCTGAATTATGAAACAATAACAGTTAGTTGTAAGTGTTAAAAAGCATTTGACCAACATTTTTTCACAATGTAATACATAATAGCCAGTTTTCATATAAAAAATGTAGAAAATATCGTTTTTTCTTTAACAAATATAGGATTAACTAATTATATTAATAAGTGTGTATAATACTAATAAAATAATAGAGAATTAATAATAGTTATAAATTTAAGTCATTGCTGCATTAATTTTGTTAAATCCATCAAATAATTTACTATTAAAATTCCGTTTAAGTTTTAATAGTAGTCAATACAAAGTATTGATTCTGTCTATTTCTCTATGAGAAATTTACCAGATATCAAGTAATGGGTCGTTGAAGGCATCAACATTATGATAATGCATCGTTTTAAATTATATATATATATACATACCGCTCGCTTTGTTTATGGCGAGACAGTACCAAAACATAAAGCTATTTAAAACCAGAACTTAACGAAAAATCCCTGGGGAAATGTGTATGAAATAATAAACGGATTATTTAGATGAAACCTACAATGTAACAAGTTGACAGCCCTTAATTGTTTAATCAGTTCGAAACATACAATCACTATCAAACATCAAGTAAGTATCCTTTCTGTAAGTCTGTTTTTCACTCATTGTTAATTAACAATACAAAATTGTTTTCAACTAAATCTTTCGAAAACTCACAAACGATCAAAGCGGCATTGTTTTATTAAGTATTAAGGGTGCAATTTTGGAAGAGAAAACGATTTATAAAATTCAAAACAGCTGCACTTGCGAGCAAAGAAATTGGCTCAACTAAAGGTATTAAAATTAAACTTTTATCCAGCAAGCAGTTACCCAATTTAAACTATGAATAGCTGGTTTTATAAACAATTTATCGCGCTTTTAAAATGCACAGGTCTAACTTATCTTATATTTCTCGAATGAAAAGCCTTAAAACAACCGTAAATCATTTGCATTTCGTTAAACATCTTTGTCTTTGCATGTTACAATACAATAGTTTCTGCAGGGAATACGATATTCTGCGACTTGATGAGTTGCAATAATAATGTTGTGCATAATTTGTTTGAAGCAAGATACCTTTTTGAACAATCCGTGTAAAAACAATGCATTGCATTACATTTGTCAGCCTATTTTCCTACGAAATTTTAGCCCATTTGAAAATACTTTAAATTGTTCAAACAAAAAAGCTATTACGATTTTAAATTGGATATCTACTTGCTGAACAAGTTGCAATATTTTTTTCAAATTCCGTAATGAATGAAGAAGTTAAATTTAACGCATATGAGTTTTAAAAGCATAGCTAAATTTGCAGTTCAATTCAGGAAAAATAATAATGAACCTGCAGAAATCATTTAGGCTTATGTCACATTAACGGCAAACAAAAGTTACATCGTATAAGCTCGCTCTCAAAAACCAAGTTCGAATCAAAATCATCATCGATGTTTAGGTTTAAAATAAAGCTTTAAATAACAGGGGGGGGGGGACGGAGAAAGAAATATTGTGGGCATGTATCCTTGGTTTCACTTGATTAAAAGGGCTGAACGCAATTTCCAGAAGCAAATTTCCGTTATAACGTCAATATTTCGCAAATATTAAAAGTGGGCTGATTTCCCTATTTTCTAATATCTACAAGGGCAAGCTGGCATGGGCGTATTTGCACATCTACTGGAATTTTGCCCTTACGTATCCCTAGTTTGGGAACAATAAAGCAACATGAATCCCAATAAGGAACGCATCAGCCCCGATCCACTTCAATTTATGAGCTAGTATTAGATGACATGCAAAAAATACAGCTCACCCCAACCCCCCATTTATCAATACGTACCCAATTATAATGTTCTCAATGCCACCCATATGCTAATACAGAGCGACATTTCCTTATTGCTTCTGGGGTAAAAATGCCAGGTCGTAGACAAAATTTCCTCTGAAGTTTTGTTTAAATAAGCTTCAAAGGAACATCGGTTAAATTAATAAAACTCGATTTGAACTCATTCTTAATAAAAAGAAAAAAATAGCGGCAGTAATGAACACCTCGAATTACGACAGTAGGCCTACTTAAATATTTGCGAATTCAATTGTTTTCGGTTAATTAAGAGAAATCCTCAATCTTCCTTCGCTGCGTCTTACTGCTGGGAAATTAAGCATTATCGACGAAGAGGCAGAACAGGTTATAAGTATCAATTATATTATACATCGCACGTAGTTTAATCGGATGATTAGGGGTCGATTTTTATTCCAGATTTCGCAATGAAGGATAAGCTAATGAAGCCGAGAAGAAGAGGATCTAATGAGGAATTGAAGAAAGGAAGGAAAGACGTACAGGAAATTAAATAAAATTGGACAGGCTTATGGCATTTTCGTCAACAGCGTTAACATATACTATATGCGGGCAGGTAATAAAAATGATGAAGTTTTAAGACAAGTGAATACAAAATTGTATGTGAAATAGGAAAGGGTAGGAATGGGGAAAGGAGATAAATCAGAAGGTGCCTTTACTTATTGATATTGAAGTGTTATTTAGAAAAGCCAAACGATTTCTGTATAAATTATGTGGTTATATGATAAAGGCCTACATAGATGATCCTAGTAAAGCGAGTTGAGAAAATTGTTTAAGGGTCGGTTGCACCAAAAAAAACGTTATGCAAAACCTAAGGAACCCTTTACTTAACTAAGGAAAATATTGCATCAGGTGCATAATAAACCTATTAACCTTAAGGTTAACTTGTGGTTATAGGTAATCCCTAAGTTATCTGACCTTTCATTTAACCTACAACAGTGGAACCGGTCCTTAATGTGTTCGAATTAAAGTGAGGTCAAAGTTATGGATAATTATGCAGGAGCAATGTTTTTTTAAAAAATTTCAGAATTCGACGAATTTTATCATGACAAAACTTCATATCGAAGATGTAGGCCCTTTTTATATGTAGTGCTACATGCATTTAGCCATCAAATGTTTAACTTCAATTATGATCAGCCCATAACTGATCAATAATGAATCAGACCTAAAATCTTGTCTTCAAAACTAATCATCTGTTATTGATTTGGTACGGAGTGATACCAACATTTTTCAGTAATCCTACCTATATCAGGAAATGTTATCATATTCTAAGTTTCGTATTTTAAAATAGTTTAACACAATACTATACTTGCATATATAAAACGACCAGCTGACATACCCGGCGGTGCTCCAGGTTGTAACAGTTAAAATGAAACATGCATTACATATAGTGTTTAAAAAGGATAGGCGATAACGTTTTATAACTATACCCCTTTGGCCTCAAAGGAACATTTGTGGAAAATGTCACTGTTCTGGCCTTTGGTCTGGGCGATGCTGAGTCAATTGGTGGGTGAGCAAGGGCAATTGTCTTTATATACATTTGTGTATACAGATTTTGCAATCAAAACTCTTGGTCTAGCTAAGTTTAACGATTCATTTCAAGCATTATGATCGCTGCGAGTGAAGAGGTGCCTTAGGTTTGTTTGTGAGCATGGTTTCCAACTTAAGTTTGCATGGAGCTAGTTCTTTGTTTATGAACGACTGAAGTAATCGAATTAAATAGAAAGCATTGAAGGGCCTGAGGAAACGCCTTATTAAGCCGCTCGATGCAGAGAAATGAAGACGGCGGATGTAATACTTTTTAAAAAATATGGCAGGAATTTTCATGGCTGATCGATATGCAAAAGCCTTAAATAAACAAGCATCACGCACGAGTGACCCAACTGCAAACGTCAACGTTTATAAAATGGTCTTCAAAATCGCTCCTTCACTCGCATTCCTAGTCCTGTAAATGGCAGAGTGACGTACATGAGCTGCACACATATCGTTGATCTATTGCAATGACGCAAAGGACCCTGTGGCTACAGGCATCTAAAAGGGAATGACATTTCGGCAAAACAGACGGAGAGTCTGTATCTTCACTGCTGATATGTCAACTCTGCGTTTGTTACCTTTTATTATTAACTCCCTCCAGGCGTAACTGTTGCAGCTGGAAAACCTCATAAGGAAGTACCTTTTTCAGTCCGCCGTAGTCAATATCTAACCTCGGTTTTTGGGCAACTTCCCAACTAGAATACTATAATAGCTACTAGTATTTGCTCGATCACAATACTATCTAAACTCGTGTAGATGAGGCGATAATTTGGGCATACACGTACTATTAATTTGGCAATATCTGGGTATATATGATGTCCAAAAAATTATTTTAATGAAATGAATTTGAAAAGGCTATTTCAATGGCATGATACGAGTAAATTAGAAATACATATTTGTATACAAAACATCAAACTCTAAAAAGAAATTCAATATCGAAACTAATCATTGTCTTTGGAAATTTCAAATCTGAAAGCTACATTGCTGAAGACGTCTATAATAATGTCGGGTGTTATTTCTATTACAGTAACTGCTGATTATATCAATAAATCATTCTGTTAAATGCACATCCACATACGAAAACGAAATGCGTTTGCAATCCATTTTAAAAGGCATTCCGAGATGAAATATTGTCGGAATTTGTATGCATTTCTAAATTCATTTCTTTTGCCTATGGATATATCAAGTATGGATGTCTCTGTTTAAACGTTATCTAGTAATTATGCTAATTTTTAAACACATAATTATTGGTCTTTATGGTAATATGTAAACATGTTTCACGGTACTGAGGGTACATGAATAAGGAATTTATAGCAGTTTCTTTTCATGTAAATGCTAGAATTTGAAAATCTTAAACAAAGTGTGCTTTAAACTTAGATAATATGAAGACTAAATTTACTTTTACCGTGTAAGAATGGTCTCCACTAGGGTACATCACATTTAACAAATTTAATTTTAAAATTGTCGTTTATAAAAAAATTAACACTTATGGAATAGTTTTGGAAAAAGATGAGCATCGGAGGTTCATAACAGTTTTTCCCATGTTTATATTTGAGAAAAAATACTGCAATTTTGAAATTATATAAAAATGCGATAATGGAGTATATACACGTAGTTGATATTAAGTATGTGAAGGACGCTTATGACACTGGGCATGTGTACAATAAGTACGACTTTAAAGATGGTACTTATTTCAAGTTAAGAGGTTTAACTGAAGTATAGAATGGTCTCAGGCATTTTTGCAAAGTGATATTGGACTATACGTTCCTTGTGCCTTTTAGCGCCCAATTTCAGGAGGTTTTCCTACATCCGTTTAGCATTTCTTGTCAATCCGCATATCAACCCGTTCAATATTTAACCATGGATACGCATAAAAAGAACTTATCAATAGATATCGCGTTTTGAATGCACACACATCACAATAAGATCTCGCCATAATGGCGGCAATTTTACAGATAGCTGCAACACAAATCCATATTTTTCTGAGGCATTTTCCGTTAAACTATTGTGCCATTGAGGAAATATATACCGATGACATATGGAAACTTCTGCCCAAGAGAGACAGACGCTTGGCAATTTAATCAACAATAAAATACTCAAAATAAGGTGTAGATTAAGGGCTATTGTAGGGCCTTCAACCCACAGGGTATGAAATGAGGTCGAATATTGTGATAAAGGAGAAGTAAGATCAGTTTTATACTTTCGTGTTGTAATTCAAATGGAATGATATGAAAGTTCCACAAAATAAAATCTGCTTCAGGAGACGTCTAGCATTCGGAAATATCGTCTTCTCAACATAATTTTGGTAATGTTACATCCTGACTTTACAAAATCACTTCTTTAGCCTAAACAGTTTTTAATAACTACCTACATTTTTGAAAACATTTTAAACAAAGTTGACAATATCATAAAAATGTCTGCATTATTTCTGGATAATAAATTAAATTAGTTATTTCATAAGGGCAATCTAAAGTTAATTAGTAGCCTACATTGTACTGTAAGTTATGCATTAAAATTCGTTCGTAAACTCATTTTAGTATTGTCCAAAACACTCAAATGATAACTAAAGTGATACATTTAGTGATAGTGATGAACCTAATGCTAATTCAATTCTGTACGATTTATGGACCGGAATTTCCATAGATGCCTATTCAAAAGCATTATTGGAACTAGTGGCATTTGAAGTTTCTTGATGGGTTCTTGTTGAACATAATTTCCCAATTTTTAAATTTCGTTTGCATACTAAATGGTCCTCCGATCGAGTATCAGATGACATTGCTTTCGATAGCTTTTTTTCTTACTAAGTTTTATTCTATAAAACCACACTGTAAAAAGGTGTCTTCAATGAAGCCCGCTAATTTCAGCGATAGTTAAAAATAAACTGTTTGCAAATTCAAACAAGTTCAGCAAACATACCATCGATTAAAACCGCCATTAATCTGAGCATCAATTAATTCAATGTACAGATAGATCACTGGCGTTGAAATTTACATATAAACGAGTGCTTTGTCATTACCGGAATGGTCCTCTTGTGATTCTAGAGGACATTTCGGACCATACATTAGCATCGATGAACCCCCTTTTAATGTGTGCCATTCGGGACAGATGTAATAAAATGAACACCCAACATTTTAATACGCAATTTGGCCATTTTAATGAACCAACAAAATCATGAGATAACTTTCGCTCGGGCGGCGATTTACAAAACGATACCAACTGATGTGCGTCCATACAGGCATGTTAATGAGAGTTGAAAACGGAAATTTATATGGGCAAAATGAGCAGGGCTAATAAACACATCAGATTGTTTTGTAAATTACTTACGGTGATTTTTTAATTTTACTCGTTTTTGAACTCTGCTTTGGAAGTATGTAGGTTCTTTTGCAGATATTGTACGACATTAAATAGAAATTGAAGATTCGTATCATTAAGGATTATGGTATTTACTGAGTTTGAGTTGGTTTCTAGTGATTTCATAGCTTTGAAGTCAAGTCCGAAGCATGTTTTGAATAGGTAATTAAGTTTAGCCTCGAGTTTATTATTTTAGGCTTGGTTTGAATGAATTGCTTTCTGCATTCTTTAATAATTAGCAGTCAACGTACATACCTGCACTAAGCATAATGTAATGGACATGTATTAAGTATAGAATATGCATTGAAAACATTCACCAAGTATTACGTTAAAAATGATCTCGGAACATTAAAATTGTCTTATTTTTTTCGGTGATTTCCAAACTATGCAATTATTAGACCCGATAAAACATTGGGTCTCATTTAATGGAGCACTATTTTTAATGGAATGGGCACTATCCTAAAAATTAAAATAGCACAATATTTTGTAAATGAGCACTATTATTAATTATTGGTCAATACATAGTTAAGCATTATTTTTTGAGCACTATGACCTAACCTAACCTAACCTAACCATTGCCTTTAAGGATTATTTGTGAACAATTACAAATCATGTTGATGGTTTCTTAACAATCGATCCATTAATTAAGTACGATTACGTATAAGATAAAAGGCAAATTGAAAAAGAGTAGCTTATCAGTAGGCTACAACGTTATCGCTACAAACAGAATTCTAAATATCATCCAAAAATTGTTTAAGGTACTTTAGTGTGAAGCACGATCAGTAATGAGCACTTCCCTTGCACGAAATGTTTCATATAATATCAGTCTGATGATAATCCATGAATTTTCTGTTGAAATCTCTCGAATAGTTAAGATCGCTCCAGGACACCCTCGCTTTCGAGATTTGCTACGTGATATTGCTAAATTTTCACTCTTAATTGAAATGATTGGTAGATGCTCGTCTGTGCAGAGATTATTAATGCGTCGCTTTTGCGTTGTTGCAGCGAATGATTACCGGATGGGGTATGGCGACCCGGGTTTATTAGGACCATTTTATTGGAGGGAAAGCTATAATTTGCAACTATGAATGCGCCAGCGAAACAACATTAAACCTGCCTTATGGCGCTTTTGTTTTGGCATCGAGCTCGACATCAGTGCCTACGTAACATAAGAAATAAGACAAAGTATCTCAAAAATTAGAATTATCGTACTGAAATAACTGGAAACAACAACTTTAATGGATAAACATTCAAAGAGGATTCAAAGATCGGGAAATATACTCGAAACTGAAATATTCTATATAATTTTAATTAAAGATTTCTATATAAAGGGTGCCAAACCATGCAGTACATGAACTGTACATACTTTTGTTATCGTTTCTTTACGTTCAACGTCAGAATGATTATTGAACTAAAAAGGAATCGCAAAGCAGTGATCAAAAACTAACAATATTTAACACTTGACTTGCATTTACGTACGACCCCATTGGTTTAGTCCCAAAATAACAGTTACTCAAAGTTACGTGCATTTTAATGGTGTAATTTATCACTAGATCAACTTCAAACTTATTTCAATAATATCGAGTAAAAAACATTCTAAAGGGGTTCTCATTGATTATTGATGTTAAACGTATTGTCCTTAAAAAGGATTTCCACTGACCTGGAAAATCTAGAATCCTCAGAGAAATTTACTCTTTTTTGCAAAAGTCAGGGAAATTTTCAACAGATAGAGGCCAACTTTTAATTTTCTTAAATCTCAATTATTAATTGTTCATGATGTTACTCAAAAAGAAGTATCCAGTCACACGTAGGGTAATGAGTTGAATTGAAAAATACACTGTCCACACAATATGCCAACATTTCTGATTTCAAATACGTTTGTATTCTAAAGTGATTTCTTTCACTTGATTATAACATTTGCCTCATAAGGAAGGTAAAATGAAAATTCTGAAGTAAGACAATTGATAGTTTAACTTTAGGTTGATTTTTGCTTTACGTATTTGCTGTGGTGCCAATTGATACATAAATGCGGGGCATGACAATCAAATTTTTCGCTGAATTAATTCCTAAGCACGCTAATTTCTGAAATATTTAATTTGTCAGAATGGTGATTCGTTAAAAACCATTATATGAAGACTGCAGTTTAGATTCGTATATAACGATATTAAGTCGCAACAACACATGAATTGCCAAACCCGGAAGTCACATAACCTAACAGAGCAGAAGATGCTGCCTGACAATCTTTATGAGGCTTAGCTGACTTAATATGGTTTTAGATAAATAGATGATCACAAAAGTTCGGGAAGTAAAACATTTTTCATGTTGTGCAAGTTAACTTCTCATCTGCCACAACTGAAACTTCATTGAAAAACGGACTGTCAAGGAAAGTTACTGCATACATTTACCTTTCAGAAAGGTACTAAGCTTTCGTTTTTTTCCCATGAAACATTTGTCATGTTAGAATATCACTGACAGAAAATATCTTCCACGAATTTATCTTTGATCATTTCAGAATCGTGCACGACTTCCTTGGCTCATCGTGTCTTTTTTAAGCAATTTCTCTTTAATCTATACGCGCCATGACGGGGCTTTCAAAGCATACAAATTCAACACAAATAAGACATCTAAGTTAAACCCATCATTTTTTCCCCTCGAAACCCTTCAAATGGGTTCAAGATTGAATCGCTTTGATCATTCTGGAAATGGATCGCAGCGTTTTAGCAACGCCCTGATCGCTACAACGTTGGTAACACTGAGTTTGCGCCAAAAAATGTGCGCTCCAATTCAGAAGCAGCGGATTTTATAGGGCTCCTAATGATTTCTGGGGGAGGTAACTCCAGTTTCAATTGTCTTTTTCATACGTCTCAACGAGCGCGCTTTTTTTCTGCTTGAAAAAATACATTTCCAATCGGTCTTAGGCCTGCAGTCAAATAAGCCGAAAACGAAAAATGAGTTATTTCAGAACACTCAAAAATGACGAAAATTCAGACCCCTTCTTGATTTTCAGAGCATATTTTGCGCTCAAGTGGGTTGGTATTTTCAGGGCATAACACTTGCCTCTTTGTCACTAGACCTGCCCTGCTCCACTTGAATTATCTTGAAACCACGTCAGTTTATTGCCACTTCCATGTAGTATAGCTCCTCAATTTTAAGTAATTTTGAACCCGTTTTTCTTCAGAGTCCAATTGCGAGCATTTTGTTAGATAAAAAACTTTGGGAAGTAAAACTTAGAATAAAGACACTGATAGCAAGAACTGCATGACGATGAAAACAACACTTTGCAAATTGTCAACAAATTAAACTTAAAATGTTTACCATCGGATCTTAACTAGTGCAAGATGTTATTTTTTCTATAAATGACCATAATTTATAGTTAATTACTTTTCAAAGACTAACGCAACTTGACCATTTTAAATAACGGTAACAATTCAAGAAAAGCTTTTTTTTTTGGTTTTGTTAGATTATTGAGAAAAAAGTTTAACAACTGCTGGAAAATATTTTAGGTATTTTTGTCATCGTATTCGTTGTATAAACCAATGTTTTAAAATAAATACATGTAACTATAGCCGTATTAAAGCAAACGAACTGCAAATTTAAATGGACCAACAGAATGCAACAGCCTTTTGTGCGATTAATCTTTCCTGTCCTATGACTCATTTTCCATCCGGTAGGCATCAGCGTTGCTTTACTGGAAAGCATAATTAATAAGCTGATTAGTTCTGATTAGTTTTCGCTCATTTTTCAAGTCCTTATGTATAAGGACTATAATGAACTGCAATCAATAGCTTTCCAATGACCATCTGTGTACGACCTGTGTTTAAGAATTGTGATAGTTGATAGAAAAGATAAAACAAACAAATAAAAACTCATCAATTTACAAAAAAAATCAGTTTTACAATACCTAGGAAACATGATTTAGGTTCCAATTCACTAAATAGCGAACATGTGACGCTATGCTATTAATGTAACCAGACCTAACCTAACCGAGGCTATAGTTCTTCAAACCATCACATCTATTTCTTACCAATAGACCTCAATGTCTTTCATCATACTCTAAATACACTCCAGAATTTCAAAACCGCAGACCTGAAAACACCAACGATTGACCAATCATCCTATATGTGTAAAGCTGTACTCGTGTTTTTGCTTACAATTCAACAAAAATTACAAAACACATTAACATAACCTCGGGTGCCAAAATTGCACTTTATGAAGGATTTGGCGAAAACATCTCTTTAGGGGGTTGCTTAGAGGAGTTGATTTAATAATTTATTCTCAACTTCAGGTTTTTCATATTAAGTATTTCAATCATCATGCTTTTGGTTAAAATGCACCACAATGTATAAAATAATTTCTTATGAATGTTTATAACTTAAGATATACATGATTAAATAAAAACCTGGGAGGCGCACCTATAATGTACATCCAGACTATATTTAGATACAACCACTTTTAACAATTATTACTATATTACACATAAAGTATACTAATTAAGGTTAATTATTTCGCCATCACATAATGGTGTTTTGATTTTTTAATATACGTGCTTCAGCTACCATGAATTTGTGTACAAAAGTAATTAAGTAATTTTTTTTAATTTTTTGCATGCATGATGGTAATAGAATTAGCATAGGAGCTCGTGTAGTAGTCCAGCAGACCAACAGAAAATGTCCACGAACCACGAACATTGTGAAGCAATGGACCTTTCCCAAGCAGCCGACAAATCTAAGGGAAGGCTCCTGTGAAGACCTTCCAAGTAATATACATGTATAGCCTCATGACCATCGCTTGGAAGAAACTTTGGTAAGGTATTACTACTGTTGTGGAAGATCATAAAGGAAGTGGCAGTTCAAACCTCTGGTCTTACATGCACAACAATCACGTTAACTTGTTTTTCACAGGTCATCAGCTTCTGTACACTACACCGATTCGTAGAGAGTCCACAGAATTAGGATTGTCATGCAAAGATCAATCGAACGTGATTGTATATTATAGTGAGCAAAATATTCTTTGTTTTGGTAGCCTAAAATAACGATGTATTTTCCAACCGAACTTTAATTTGTTCTATTTGACAGCTTGATTGATTACACCGCTACCACATGGCATATCCTTGCTGACAGCAGGGTACAGAGTTGAATTGAATACACCTTGAATATTTTGGCTCAATACCATTTCGGTTCACATTTGAAGTTTTGCCTCTTGGAAAACCCCTTCACATGGGATGAAACACGTTTAGGTTAATATCAACATAAAATGACATTATTACAAAAACGTTAATTTGACGTGTCACACTATGCAAGTGATTTTGTATCATTGTCTACCATGATAACTTAGTTTAACCCAAGGAAGAAATGATGTAGACTGAAATTACAAATGTTTCTGAATATTAATTGTTAAAATTGTTTATTAAACTTACAAATGCGAAAAACGGAGTTTTAGGCATAATTAGGCAAAAGGTTTAAAATACCTTTGGTTTAGATTGTCATGCCAAAAATTAAACAACTTATTCCTTTATACAGTATAAAGACAACGTTTTTCAGGTAGACTTTTCCCCGAGTACCACATTGGTGCGTGTCACAAATAAGATAAGGAATATTCAAGCGAATTAACCTTCAAATTCGTTTTGAAACTCGTCCGTGCAGGTTTTTCAGCTTAAAGTGAAACTGCGCCAACACGTATGGACATAATGGCAGTAATTAATGGCAATATCTAAAAATAATGGCCTGCAGAAATCGTTATTATAGCAACGTTTAAACGCGGCTAGTACAATGCACGAGTACATGGGGTTAGAGCTTAAATACTGTCATCAGTTTCATTAGTTTAATGAAATGGATTGTATTAGCGAGTAGGCCACTGCAGTTGCTACGTTGCATGGAAAAAGTGTTTGCCATTAATGAAGGAGCAAATACTGTCCATGACATATCTGCCTTAATGTCAATTAAAATGCTATTTGCTAGTTTTCTCTTGTCTTGATTAATTTGCGGCTCCACCAGCTATTCCCCAAAGATTCAACCGCTGTTGTTGAGAAAAAAATTTTGGAAAATGAAGTAGATTAAGTTTGATAAACTGTCCTTTTTTGAACTATTGGCATTTTAATGTTTTCTGGGAAGTTCGTTGGCAGTTCGTCTTCGATCCGAACGTCGTTAGCGAGAGGGCAAACGGTGCAGAATCGATTCGTAAATCCAAAACTAATAAAATTCAGTTTATGTCCCGTTTGCATCCATAAAATGCAAAAATTACGAGTTGTTGATTCATACCGCAGCGGCATTCGTGGTGTTTATCGGCGATGCAGCGACATGGACCATTATGAACGAAACTGAGCCAACCCTTTAAGTCTAAAAACTAAAACAAAAATATTTCTAATAATAATTCAGCAGTTAAGTTTTGTTGCCAGCACCTTGCAGTGACAATGCAATAAATAACAGTATTTTATGAGTGGACGTCATACTCGCCCGCCTACATGTAAATGAATCAAATTAATAAAAGCATTGTTTGCGTACAAAAGCACTTTAAAATGCACCTAAATTGACAAGAAATTCTCTTGAATTGCGTAGGTGAGTTGCCTGGTACAATATTTACTTGAACTTGTAAGGTAGAAGTAATAGCTATGTAGTCTACGATTTTTGGTTGAGTAACAACTTGCACCTTACACTCCACACCTCTACGAGCAGTACAACAAGCCCAGTTTTTTTGGAATAGGGCCCAGATGTCCCAAAAAATGTCAAAATCTCACTGTTGTTTCACGACTTTTCACCTGCGGAATTCAAGAGAAATTTTCATCGAATTAGGAACATTGTAAAAGAATAAAAATGTTTACAAAACGTGCTGACCACAACACCTAAACGTCATTCATGGCCACCTTGCCATCAAGTATCACCAAACTGACCGAAACGATTAGATTAAGCACAATACGTTGTACTCATCAATTACACCAGGCTACCAAAATACAATACGCCGAATTTTTTTTAATCCAACTAATGTGGCAAAACATTTTTAGTTTACGTTTGGAAAAACGATCCTAGAGCGAGAAGTAGAAACCACACTTTCGTTTCTATTGCACCCATGAAATCCACTCGGCCAAGTAGTGTTTTTTTTCCTATTTCAGTTTGAATTACAGTTTGCAGCAAGGGAGAAGATATCCAGAAAGGGAGCTCATTTGCATAAAGCGAGTGGGTTTACACCAGATGGTGATGAAATTGCACATGAGGCGATGCAGTAAAGCGCTTCCTCACCGGAGCGCCATTACCATGGTAATACCAATAAAAATCAACATAGAAAATCTCCCTGGCTTACTAAGTGCGAGCACCGAGGGTTAGTACGAAAGGTTACTTAAGCGTCACGTATTCATATAGCAAAATTTGGCTTAGGCAACATCGACATAGTCGAAATTCGGCAGTAAAAGTTCAACACACAAACAACAAAGGCCACGAACAGAGTTAAACGAGCGCGTTAAACATGAGATGCACTGTATTACTATAACTGTCACATCGTTTTATTGCCCATTTATACGGTAGAGAACAGTTTTAAGGGTGAAAATGCCTGCAGCATCATTTTTTGAATCGAACAGACCACGTTTCTACGCACTTCGGGCAACGAAAACAGGTGAAATGACGACTCATCCCCCATTGTTATGTAAAACTTGTCACAAATTTATTTGCAATTTGCTGTTTTTAACACTAACCTGCAACGTTTTCGAGCCGTATATTTGTGAAATTGTGTTTCATCTGCATGCAATGCCGTATCCGAGTAACTCTGACACGGACGAGAAAATCAAGGACAAGCTCCACCCACCTCCATAGACATACCACAACAATAAAAAGATCACCTTTGCCCATCTACACGTAGCCAGCCTATGTAGTTTAAGAAAAACAACAATTTCAATAGCAAGACTAGTCAAATGTAGTGCGAGTCACCCGTGGAATTACCCAAAGTTATTGGTCGTCATGAATATTTACGGCAGGTAGCATGGACGTTGAGTTAGGGAAAGTTATGTTTAGGGAGGGGGAATCTATTACTAATTCCAGGTAGATACCTAAAGTTACGAATTATTTGTGGACAGTTTAAACTGTTTAAATGTTGTTAGTATGCAAAATATTTCGTAAAGTATTCATATAGACATGTCCATAAGGCACTTAATATTGATGAGGTTTTAAGGCTGAAGGAGAGAATGCCAGAAGGGGTCAAAACTGAAGCAGGACGATGATGTTCAAGTGAGATTAAGAGCCAAAAGAAAAGGGGATTAGGACTAGCCCCAGCTTAGAAGCACCTTAAGTTGGCCATTACAGGGGGCTAGGTCCCAGAGGAAAAGGAATGAGTCAATCAGGAGGGTTGCAATGGGCAGTTAAGAAAAGGAAAGGACAGTGTGCAAAGCCCTGGCAACTGCTAAAAGATTGGCTGGGGTGAATGGCCAGAAAATATTGAGAGAGAAAATCCAGGGTACATAGTTTCATCAATAATTCGCCCACCAGTACATGGTTTGTTCTTGTGTACAAACTAAGTAGCCATTTAAAGAGGATGGGATTGAATACATCTACGATTGGTAACAGAAGGGGATTGGAGTAACAATATGTCTAAAGTTTAATTCTTGAGGAATTATTTCATAAACAGTCACTATTTCTAATACATTTGGAGTACCAAGCTCGATTGCCAGACCATGACTGAGTTATTGCTTCTAGTCATAGTTTGATTCACAGTGTCTATGTCATGAACTTTCTAATTTGAAACGTGAAAAGGAGTAAGATTTGACTAATTAGTTTAGGGAAGGAAAGTAAAACGTTAGGTGCCAAAAAAGTCAAAGAGAGGGGTGCCCGGATAGAGAATATTAAAAAAAAATGCCCCGATCGGAGTTCCCATCATCAATATCTAAAAGCATTTGTAAAAAAGATGTCTTAAAAAAGCACAACTCATTATGCAGACCAAGATGTGGTATAGCAATCCACGGGGGTAACAAATTAATATGGAACTGATTGAGTAATTGCCAATCATGACAAGTATTAACACTGCATATTTAGCTTCTGTAATCATTTTAATACAATGGTATAGTATTTGCAGTGAACACTTAAAAATAATTAGCCAATTCAAATACGACCACAGAAACGCATATCGATAGGGAATGGGCTCATTTTCCCAGAGAATATACAGGATGACCATAAAATCTGGATATGCCATGTGGTACGGGAAGTGTAATCCACCAACCCAATGTATTCGTTAAAAATCACAAAAAAAACCTCCCACTAATACATAAATGGAGCCCCAGTAAGGGCCAACTTAAGGTGTCCGGGTAACCGGGCTGGGCTCCAACCCTTACATACCCAACCAGCTCAACTAACCTGCGCAAAATTCTGTTACCTCTATCTCAAATACTCATTTAAACATGCCACACTTATCTTTATTTAAATAGTAACTACCTTACACCCAAATTAGTGTTATAACAAATAAAAATATTAGCCAGAAGGGGTATACCCCCTTAGCGTTTAGTTCTTCCTCTTCCTGTATTTCTTTTCGTTTTTCTTGACATAGATTTCAGACACGAACGAAAAATGTTTAAAATTGTAATGTAGGAATTCTTGAATCGATTAAATTTCGAGCTAATTTTTACACAGTTTATCGAGGGCCGTAAGAACGTTGTTGGTCTTTGACTGCATGACTTCATCTAAAGCTTGCGCTTTATAAGCATCAGAACTTCCTCTTTGACTGTTGAAACTACAACCGTGCACGCTCGATATATACGAGTTGTAAAATTTGCATAAATTCCTGATTAAGATTTCACGTGACACTAA
>JAQIXS010001069.1:0-34291 GCA_034700785.1 Rossiulus vilnensis | reverse complement strand
AAGATGTTCACTTCGAGTTATCGAGACAGTTTCTTAAAGAAAAGTATAGAAATGATTCGGGACTTGATTAAAAGTTTAAGTTAGCGGATTATTTGACTTATAGGAAGTTGAGTTATCGAGGTTCGACTGTATTTGTAAAAAAAATTCAGTACAAAATTATCGGCTAAATGAGAAGATTTGTTACTAAACATTTTCAATTTTTTTCGCCTGAATATCATGGTATTTCTGAAAATATTTGGTACAAAATTATCGGCTAAATCCCAAGATTTGTCATCAAACTTTCCGCCTACGGTGTTCCATTATTAATAATAATGGTATAGATAAACAAATTAAGTGCAAAATTATCGGCTAAATCAAAAGGATTCTAATCAACATTTTCGCCTATAGCGTTCATTAAATTAAAATGATATTTGCAAGCAATTTTTTCCGTAAAATTGTAGGTTACAATTACAAATTTCTAATAAAGTTTTTCAAAACTTTAGACTACGGCTTTCCGAACAGAATTACATTTTAACTTTTTTTTAATTATATAGCCTATTCTTTTCATAGCACATTTACTGTACTGTGTAACAATCATTTACAAACGCATTTCAAAGACGATGTTTGACACCATATACGAAAAATTATGCCTTTATGGAAATGACCGGTCTAAAAATAAAAGCTAATGAATATTAATGGAGGGCCTGATGAGAACCTATGTTTTGCGCCGACCTAATATTCAGCAATTGCACAACTCCGACAGAAACGCAGCTAGCAAAAAAAAGTAATTTCGTTGAAACGGTTCTGAGTAAATTCATTATAAGTGAGTTTCTGCCACTACAATTGCATTTAGTATGCAAATGGATATTTATAGCATCCAAACATGCGAGAAGATCGTTGCGTGGCAAGGTGGTTATCAAAGCTTAATCATTCAGAGTTTTGCCAAAGCACATTTCCAAATAAATTCAAGAGGAGTGTATGGGATAATTCATTTGAAATACATGAATCAAAAGCAACGGGATCTAGCATGCAGTGTTAGAACCTAATGTAAATTAAATCAAAACTACGAAACCGTAAATTTGCTCTACCACAACGGGTCAATACATTTTTCATACAAACTCTGAACACAGCATCGATCAATGAGAAAACGCCATTGAAATGAAAAGTTTCACAATTTTCAAATGTATTCGATTCCAAATGTGTTTGAAATCGAAATCATCACAGAATGCAAACTGCTTAGTGCAACCAGCCATGCAATGCGCTAATAACTGAACATAGGCTATCATGCGTAATTGCTTAGCATTACATCCTAAAGCTTTGATTCGTGGCTATATTGTTGCAGGTAACAAATCCAATGAACATTTTATCAATGATAAACGGCTTCCATTGAATTTCACTAGCAGATGTCTCGCTTCGCTTATGTAAACTCATTAAATAACATAATCAAGACCTTAGAGAAATTTTTGAAATTAAAATTGGTCGATTATGTACATGCTGGCTCGTTATTTATGACGTCCCTATCTTGAGAATATGAATTAAGGAAAAAAACGCATGACCTGTTTTTTTGCACATGTACATGTAATTGCTTATGAAACATGTGGGGGCCACACTTGACGATGCTTGGGGATTTAATTTCAGCTCCATTGCAAATTTGGAAGAAAAGAAGAAGAAAAACGGTTATCTGTGTGATCATATCCTCAACAAAGTGGAAACATAAACCGGCGTGCCAATTTTTAAAACTTCATAACTGACGCAGCGAACTGTACATTATGAGTGAAATTGATAAAATTAGATTTTCATTTATTTCCATGATGATTGGTACTTATCAAAATGCTGAAAATCTGTATCTGTACATAGCCTACTGTCAATATTAAGACTTTTCCATCACTTCCATAACTTCAATTTAATTTCATAACTTGTTTATGATTTCTTATTTAAGTGGACAGCCATATGAAATCAAATGTAATTAAATGAAATTAAATGTTCCTGACGTTTTCAAAATAAATCACTATTCCCCGACTATTCCATATCTTTTCAATTTCCCTGATAATTCCAAATTTTCCAGGTTTTGCGAGGTCATTCTTTTTTAAATTATAATTTAATATGGAAAACTAGCCTGTGTAGGATTACACGTTTGCTACCAAGCCACTTTGACAACTTCAGGTCACAGGGTGTAATTACGGTTACAAATGGTACCATAATTATGGCCACCAGTGGGCTCGGCACTTGTCAACTGCCAAAACCGCTCCCCTAACTTAGAAAAACCAGAAGTTGACTTGAACCTTTCAAGTGGCAATGGTCCATTGGTCACCATCTCAATCGTGAAATTTCACGAATCACTTAGCAGCGAGTAGCTTTAATATCACTCAAGAAGTGTTTTCAGAATAAACGGGGCTTCGTTAATGGTTACATCCCATGTTAAACGTGTTCGGTGTCCATTTTACAGTTAGCAACATTTTGCACTTATTTTGCTTGAGAGAGCAGCAGCTGAACAGTAACTAAAGTGGAGGGAAACTGGGCGAATGATGGAAGGCCAACTTCTGTTGGCAGAAATAAAGCAAACAAATGACAAGATGGTTTCCATTTCCCCACCCCTCTTTAAACACTGTGCCATTTACCCCACGCCGTGCATAGCGCAGTCTGGTGAGTGTCCATCAGTTGGAACGTTTTGACAACAACAGGGACAAAAGACAGCAGCGCAATGTTGCCAAGAAAAAACAGGGGAAATATGAAATACCATCTGTCGACACTAACGGCCGCTGTTGAAAGTATCCAATACCCAGGCGGTGAGAAAATATGTTGCCAAAGATTACGACCACTTGATAAAACAATCTGAAACTGTGGCGGCGATTTCGAGTAATCTTGGTGCTTTCTCGAAATATCAACACATCCAAAAAGCTCTTGGCGAGTCTAGCCATCATGGCAAAGAATTTGATAAAGTTTGCAGCTAGAGTGGACATTGAAACACTTCAGTCAGATTTCATCCAGAATAAAATCTTCAACCTCCCTGCTTTTCCACCCCCAAAAAATGCTTAACAACTGACCATCCTGACCATTGTTGAAAAAATTATGACATAGCCTACATGCATGCAAATGCTAGAAATACTACTGAATATAAATAACTAGCAATGGTACCTACAGGATTTGGTATTGTGAATTCCTTGATTTTCAACAACTTTTTCATGCAATTTTCAACATTTATAAAATTACCTAGAAGCCATCAAAATACAGAAAACTATTAATGAAACCGCTGAAAACCGGTTCATAACGCCAATATCATTGCTACTTCCATGACTTGAATTCAATTTCATGACTATTCTTATTGACAACTTCAGATATGTCATAGTAAATGCACTTTTGATGTTACATTTATATGATTTTCATTAAATCATTATTACCTGTCTTCCCAATCTCCATGAAAATTCCCAGGTCCCCAGGTTCCCTAGGTTTCCCAGGTCTATTGGAACGCTGTCAATAGTCAGAGGTTAGTCAATATGCTGTAAGTGGATGCAGAAGCCTGCATCGAACGTTCAGCATTGCTGTCATACCATTCAGCCAGGTTAAATTTTAGTACATTTGTTCAAAATCACTACTACATGTACATCGCAACTTACTGATCACCATTTAACCACTGTACATGTATGTATAAAGCACTGTTAAAATTTCGTTTGCTCCCTTTCCCATTTCCTCTAGATGTGTCACATCAACCGAACCTCATCCAAAATTTCCTTTGACAACCCTGACTTTCCCCACCGCACCTCAAGAGTGATGTTCTTGCACGTGTCGACCACTGACCCACCAGTGTCAGAATGATTTAAGCAAGATCTGAATCATTCCTTTAAAGTCATTTGGCCTCTGTCCGTTCGGGAAGTGAGCATTGCATTAAACATCAGGGAAAAGATCCATCTTGGACAAGTTGCTTTTCAAGCGAAAACCATCAGCCTCTTGAATTGTTGGATAATTATTTCATTGAGTCGGGCGAATTCAGATTGTCCCCTAGCGCTCAGAGGAAATAAAGATAACTTTTTATAGCCGTCCTATCAGAAAATTAATTCAAATGAGCCCAGAATTGGAACACAGTGTCTCTCCCTTTTTTCTGCTGCTAGAGATTTTAATTAAGTTAGACTCGGGTCTATCATAAAACTGAGCTTTTGAGACTGGGAGCCAGACATTGGCCCATGGCGTTCGGTCATGTGAACATTTGTGGCAATTAGGCCTGGCGAACAAAAGAAGGAGCTTTAGTATTCAAATCATTCACTATTCTAATTGAAATGAAATTTCGACACAAGGGGCGGTGCAACGACTTGGAAGTTTCAAAAACATCCTCTAACAACTCTGTAAACAGGCTGCACAAAACACTGCTGCAAATTGCGTTTTGTCTCCGGCTCTTTCCAGGGAATTATTAAAACCCGATTTGCCCTGAGCCTTAATCCTCCCCGCATCATGATTTGCCTCATAAATGCGGGCCGCCATTCACCACCCATTCGCCGAAACCATTAATTTTAATTTACGAAGGCTAAAATATTAACATGACAGTGTGCGTGTGTGGCATCTGTACACATCCTGGCGACTGGCTGAACACTGAAAAACGGAATTAAGGCACACAAACTGTAGAAACTGAAGCATTTCCTGTATAGGGTTCTGGGCCATTACACACAACACTGTTGTTGACTAAATTTCGCACACGCCTTCGTCTCTTAATTAAATCCAGAGTCATGGCATCTAGCTCGCTCTGGAGCAAAAGTTGGCCAATTATGAATTCTTGTGTCAAGTTTTTACAACCTGGATTAGCACGCGAGACATTTTCCAGAAGGCGATTGAGATTGTGACAAACCCGTAAGTATGACATCTATATCGACGAAAGATTAATGGCAGCTAATTGCTTCTCTATAGTTAGTTCGTAGCCATTTTCTGAAAATGAGCAATTCCAAAATTAAGGCACTTTTTCGTCACGTGTAGGGATTATGGTGAGAAATGGGCATTATGGTAATGCGGCAAAATGTTTTAAAAAGTGTAGTCACTGTACATTGAAAACATTGACATAAAGTAAATGCATTTTTGCATTCTATAATATGTAAGCGATGGTATTTAACACGGTAAAAAGAGAACTAGCTTACAGTACACGCTTAACACCTATTGTCAGAAGATTAATGACAGCGAACACACAATAACTTTTTTTTCTAAAACATGCAATGTCAAAATTAATCTTATTTTTTTCTGCAAACGTAGGAGTGATCAATGCCATCGTTTTAGGCATTATATTTGGCAAATTGTCAAATATTGGCTATGAATCTGCCATATTGCAAACTATTAATGAAACAATTAAAGCATGCGTTTGAGATTATTTAATTTAATGATGGAATAATTTAAAAGTTCAACTTTTCTGTTGTAAATCTTATGATACATCTGTTATAGTATAGTAACCTATAGTCTTACTCTGTATAAGAAATTATAATCCTGCAGTTGACACCCATACTTCAACGTTTTCTATAAAAATGCCTCATGCACTGTACTGCACATGTATTGCACATACTCTCCTTTATTCTAAATTTTTTTCTACCCTAAACGTCCCATCGACTAACCGTAACATGAATATGAAAATAGAAACCACAGTGCTTCACAAATTGCAGCAGACAAGTGTTTATTAAATGCAAATACCGTAATAAATAAAAACATTATCAATCCTGAATTATGCAACAGTTAAGTAAAACCTCTACAGACTTAAAAAAGGTTTCTATAACTTCAAAAGCCCCGTTGAGGGATAATATGCGCTATTTATAGTTTCCAACGGCACCAATTACATTTTATTTGCTACGGGGTACTGTCAAAGCTCCATTATCTTAGACATAGTGTTTTCAACGCACCCTTATATGCAAATTATGACATTTTTTCAAATGCATGCACATAAAATGAAATTCGGATTATAAGCTGCTGAATAAACAATCGTCGTGAGCCAAGAGCTCGACGAAATGCATTTCATTTCAGAGCTAAACCCCAGGCTACAATGATGAGTAATTAAATAAATGCACGGTCAGATTAATGATCCTATCAAGATGTATAATATTTGTCGAGCGCGTCAACAAAAACACATCCATTATGCGCATAAATTATTAGGCCTAGATAAAAATCCGAAGCAAAGAACGATACTATTCGGCTAATTAATTTATTTTTGCGTGATAAAAACCCGCGGTTGGATAATAAGGGGATTTACATGAAATATTAACGGGATAACCAGGACTTTGACATGAATCGTCAAAACTGAACATGCTGTTATGTAAAGGCGAGTTAAATTAATGCAATACCCAATGCTACAACGTACGAGTATTACAAAAACCAAAGCACTTTCAGTTGACCTTCAATTATAAGGTTGTTCAATGTACTAAATACATTAAACCTGAATAATTGAAGGTCAACTGAAACTTAGCTATCCATTAAAGCGAAAACATCGGGAATCGAAGAACTGATCTTTCTCTGTCGAAAAAAAAGAGAGAAACGAAACATGTTAGCTTCTTTACTGCTACAGAAAATACAAATCACTATTTTTTTAAGCAAGAAAGGTTGTACATGTAACTGCTAAAATCTTTAAATCTTGAGCGTGATAATCCGAACAGACATCACTACCAATTAACTTGGATTAAAGCTTCACTACATTTTTAAAAACTTTGCCCTTCAGTTCAACTCCTCAATCGAGAAACAGATGTTCAGAAGACTACCTCTTAAACAAATAATACAATGCTTAAACAGATTCACGTTTATCTAAGAAAGATAATGTAATGCAGGTTACGAGCTATGTTGTTGTACTAGAAACCTGGAGGTTTAAAAACAGAAAGTTCAGTCGTAATTTCATAAAAAAATGATTTGACAGTATACCGCAAGTAAAACGCCAAATAATATGCCAAAGTTTGCAGATTATCTTATAATACCGATGTGTTGTCAGTTTATTTCTCTTTTCCAGAGAGAAGTACTTAGTAAAATTCAAAAATCTATCCTTATTTCGGCGTTGATAAATAATGGAACCCACCATAGAATAACGGTGAAAAAAACGGTCTCCCTAACGTGTACATGACATCATTATTTTTGCATTATTTATTGGGAGAAAACCCTCTCAACCTGGTTTTCCATCATCATTTTCTTTGAAATATCGCTGGTCTGGCGACACTAGAACCCCGAGCAATTGGCTTCCTTTTCTTCCCTTTGCATGGTCATCGACCATAATAAAAGTAGTACCCATCCAGCACAGAAGGTTACGTAATTAATGATCCCAAAAAAGGCCCAAGTTTCGGATTTACAAAGTTGCTGCCGTTATTAATCGGAAATGCGGGTTTGACACACTCATATTGCACATGTGGCTGCCTTACACAGGAGACTGGAGAGAGAGAGAAGTCATGGGATGCTGCTCTTCCATGAACAAACCAGAAGGTTGAACACGCTCTGCAGAATGAAACACACGAGCCATTGCGTTGCGCAATTAAAGCAGATTGACCACCATGGTTGCGATGTATTTTCATTGCAAATAATCAATACAGGACGCCAAGGATAATTAGAAACGCCCAAATCTGACTAATTAAAGAAAGAGCAAGACCGAACCGAGTTTAGATTAAATCGGGGAAATGACTACAAACCGGAATGAGACGACCAGCTGTAAAAACAATCCTTGCACGATAAAATAGGTTCGGAAAACAAATTGCTTGATTGATATTAAAAACAAATGAAGTCCTAATCACGATACGCAAAGCCTAAAGGCCTATCTATTTTTTATTGATTATAAAATGATTATTCTGGTTGCCAAAACCTTAGACCTAAAATTAACAAAATGAAAAAGTCTCCATATTTGAAGTTGTTGTATTTAATTTCGTACTTACAGAAATAAAACTAGGCATACATTGCAACTTAATAATAAGCAGAAGCGTCCCTTTGATGTTTTCTCTTACAAGATCCTGATAGGCCCATCTTTGCTAACATTAGTTTCTACAATGTCGCCACTTCTCCTATTTTTAATTCTTCGATTGATAGTATAGAATAAGACAGCAAAAAATCAATTTCCACGATTAACAAAGAAGCACAAAAAATCAATAACTGAATTTCAATTCTCCAACTTAGACATATACATTTTCAGTAACGCTGCACCTTAGAAATGAATTATTTCATAAATTGAACGTCTTTCCATATTCCAAATCTTCACTCTAGTACGATAGAAAACGTCTAAATCTAGTATAAGTCCATAAAATACAGAATGGAAATATTGAAAGCAATCAAAATGAGCCAACTGTCAGGTGTCTGTATAATAGGGCAAATCAAAAGCAACAGGCTGTCGTATAAAGCCTGAATCATGTAGCTCTAGCCAATACAACACAATTGGAAAGGAGAAATAAACTGACAATCTGCTTCTGTTGTTATTGTTATCTTGGTTTCTATGGAGAAGTCATGTACGGAGTGCATGCACCGTTAATGTTGAATTAAGATATATAGAACTCGATTCATCAAAAGGCCAGCCATGCCTTTTATGATCGACTCAACTTATTCTCCCCCAATAATTATCTTTTATCTACTCTGTCATTTATGAGACTATACGGTCATTGTCACTTGCCAGCTCCATGACACCATATACCAGACCACTAAAAACAACATCAGAAAGCTTTATAGCTCTCGATGGTTAGCCCACGTTAACAGAAAACACTATATACTACATAAATCAGTCAATATATTAATATAAACATAGCAACTACTGCGTAGTGTATGAAAGCATTAACAACAATTCGGTAGGCAGCAGTTCGTTGACATAAACATATGTATAGACATCATAATTGAATCCATCAACAATTCAATTCTATAATGCTTTGGTATACTGAACCGGTTCCACAGTTACAAGAATACATATAAGTTTAGGATTAATATCCTATACCATTTACCATTACCAAAATTCCCATACATTACTTTTATGCAGCAAGGAAATCGTTTTAAATACAAATTGGCAATGGTAAAGAAGCTTTTATTTATCCCTCACGCTGTGAAGAAATCCATAAAGAATATTACAAACCAAAATAATTTTATTGTCGTTTAGTATAAATCAAACATGCAATCACTGTCATATCACTACCATAGACATAGGGCAATACATATTACTCCCTAACCTACCCAGCCAGAACTTTAAAATTCGATGTGCTTATCTTAATGTAGGTTGCAAAAACGCATACAAACTAGGGATTTTGTTGAAAGATTCCTCTGGGGGCGACCAATGTCCTGTCCTCTTTATTAAGTTTGCATAAAAACTATCCCCATTTTATCTCATTTTAAAGCTGGTTAACCCTTGAGCAACGCCGGGTATGTCAGCTAGATTAGATTAAAATCAATTTCCTGCTGCTAGAATAGTAATGTTTTAAAATTCAAATGTTTCAAAACTATTATGCAAATGCTATTAAACTTGCAAAGCATTACATTTTGCGTTTAACGTTGCAAGTCTCCAGAAAAGAAAACTTAAGACATGGTGAATAATCAATAAAACTTCCCAACTCGATACGCTGAAAAGCTTAGCCAATTTTCCCCTCGTTTTTATATTCATTTTACAGGCAATACAAAGTGCGATACAGGCGATATTAATACTGTTTACAACGAATTACAGAGCTATTCAAACGTTCATATCTGTCTAACTTGAAGGTTTTTTTTCATAACGCTGTCAGGATTTTTATATTAAAAGTAATTAATGTTCCTCGATATAATCAACATGCAAGACTCGCGACGAAAGTTCATCGAATAAATTCCTGCGCCTGCCATCCATATTTAGCATTTAGCCACAAAACAGGGTTCAACCTTTATTAGGTTGCACAGTCGCTTCTCACTTATTGTAATGGAAATTAATGCTTTCACACAATTCACTGGTCCATAAAATAGTCGAGGCCATGAAATTCTGTCACATACATTGCACTTTTGAGGGGGAGATACCGAGAAAGTGCCATTCCACGACAAGCCAATACATCCATTTGCATGTTAAATATGTATTTGTGCAATTTCACACAAAACGTTTTTCGCCTCCATCTACACTATCATTTGGAAACTGGGGTTCTGCTCCCCTCTCGAGAGCAACAATGCAGAAATATTAAGACATGTGTCGAAAATAGGTTTTATTAATCAAAATTCAAAGCCCATCATAGAAATGTTACCGCTGGCAAGATCCTGAGCGTGATGCAGCAAACCACACACATCCATCTCTTACTTACACACAGGATCAATTTAGAAGCCAGCAGACTGTAAGGTGAATTAACCCAGGGCCCTAATCAATGCATCCCATAGGCGTTACGGCACAGCGAGCCATGGATGCAGCAGGGAATTCGAAATTGGATTAAAATCATACATATCTGGGGAGGAAACTGCTCACGAACACATTTCAAGACAGTCTTCATTGACAATACAATTTAATGGCGTGCGCTCACAAATCATCGCAGAAGGGGCATTATTGCATTATTACCTAGACGTCCACAGAGAACTGATCCCATGTTCAAAAAATGACAGTTCATTAGCATTTTTGAAATAAGTACCTGCCTCATATATATAGTTACCATGCACAAGGTTTTATGTAAACAAAGCAGTGTTTAGTGGGGATCAGACGTCAGAATAGTGAAAAATAGGAAGAAGAAAAAACAGAAAACGCTTATGGAAACTTACATCAATAATAAATAACCATAAACCAATTTGTTTATGAAAACATTGAGTAAAATAGTTCAATTATAAGCAATTTCAGTAACCTTTACTGAAAAAACATTGATTTTTAGCAATTTAGTCAATACTTTCATAAACTAATTAGCTTTTAGCTATTTATTATAAAAGTAAATTTCCACAAGCGTTTTCTTCCTTAACTGTTTAACACTTTTATTCCGAAAACGTTTTTGGAAGACGTTTCAGTACATCATTAAATTTGTTGGCAATACGTGTATTAATAAATCAATTACGTATGCAAATATAAAAGTCCGTCAGTTTAACCGAACTACTGAAAACTTTCGCCTACGGTGTTTCAATCTCTCAATATTTTGTCAGCAAAATTATGTTAGAAACTTAGCTAAATGTTATTAATTTCTGTGATGATCTTAAAATACATGTACTATTTCTGTAGGGCAAAATACTGTTTGCCTTCAACGATTTCAATCGTTAATTTACTCCAAGCACAGAGAGCGAGGGCAAGGGGTTCGCCAGTTATTTCCACAACAAAATCAATATTGTAGCTGACAATGTGGGTAAAGTACGCCTACATTAATTAGTAAATATGGGATTTCTAATGACTAACAATCACAATTTAAATCTGAATTAGCCGCGTGGGTGTCGCCAAAAGGCAAGCAGCTGGGCATGCTACTTCCATCCACCACAGGATGTGGTTTACAGTGGCAGCCCTGAGTGGCAGCACCAGGTGGCCAATCATTCACGTGTTTATACTGATCATTTATAAACTAGACCACCCGGTATGAACAGTACATGCAACACTGTATGCCCTGCATGCAGATACATTTTCCTCGCCAACCAAATTTTGCTGAAATTTACGATTCATGATTATGGGTGGCAGGCGCTAGATTTTTTTGTCCAATAAACTACTAGTTATGTAGCATTACAAAAACGCCAACATTAGTTCAGTCAAGGATAAGATGCTGGTGATTTTTCTTGATTAATGGTCAATTATTCCCCAAATGGTGGACTCCCATCCTTCCTAATATGTTGATTGCATCTCAGCAATATACCACTCAATTCTGAGAGTTATTTAGTGCCCTCAAATAAGCAAGAGACCAGTTTTCTAGCTCGCAAATCATGTATCCATTGGCCAGTTTATCTCCCTAATGATTCGAACTGATAATATTAATCTAGTGGCAGGCTTAAGCGACGTGCTTTTCCAACGTGGTCCAAGAGGTCCAACGTGGATTTTCCGCATGAGTCGCTCTAGAGACGAACTCAAGTTCAACCGAGCAAGATGAATCACTGGGCAGATTTCATCTACCATCATTTCCACGCCCTTTTATAATACACCACTCGCTCCAATGCGTTCATTCCTCAAGCCGGCCAAATATAAAGCTGCTGCTGATGCTTGATTTGGAAATTTCAAGATGCGACACCAAGGCGCCGACATTTCTTGCGCCTATAGATAGACAGATAGCTGCTACAGGAATTATAGGCCATAACAAACGCAGTCATCAGGGTTTTAACATGATTTTTTTTCTTATTCTGCACAACGACAGCCCACATTCGTTCAGTGGAAACGTTAGCAACCAGAGGAAACAAACAGGCAGTGCGCTATATGCCATGCAACCAGAATATGTGCCTTTAAGCAAAAACCTGCAAATCGATAGTTTATTGCTTTCTAAGTTATGTTTCAACTGCAAAACCATTCGTGTGTTCTGAAGTTAACATCTGCCCAAATGGCCAGATACCAATGGCATCACTCCAAAAAACATCTACCATGTGCTGAGATACCTTGCGTCTTGCAAGAAGGTGTTTGACCAAAGAAAACAACAACAATAACCAGCGAATAAACAATTCAGGATTCCCCCAGAAATATATTTTCAACTCATCTCTTCCAAAGGACAGCCCTAATGATTATGGTAACCATCAAGTTGAAAAAAATAACATGGCAAATCTTTGCTAACGGTAGGGTACTGAAGTGAACTGAAATGTAATTTTCCTGGCTATTCCACTTTTTGGACGAATTTCCCTGGCCACTGAACAAGCAAAGATATGACATGCAAATGTAAGGAATGTTATATACATGCATATAAAAAGGGGGAGTTTCCTTTCTCAACAGATGTAGGACTGAATGAGTGTTATGTCTTGGCTTTGGTATTAATGTGTATTACGTAACTAGCAATAATATCTACTGGATGTGGAACTATAAATTTCCTGATTTTTCATCACATCTCCATGCCGTTAAAATTCTTCAAAGCCATTAAAAAAACAAAAAATTCCACATTTCATAAAATTGCTAGTTATCCTCGATTTCAAAGGGTAACATTAGTTACTTTTGGCATCAAAGGACAGAAACTTAGTAATTAAACAGCTGAAAATCAATAAATAAAAGGGCAATTTATGTGAATTTGAATGCAACAAACTGCTGCGTAAATCAACCGCAGGCAAATAATTTCATGCACAGTATGTAATGTCAATATGATGACATTTCCATAATGTCCACGACCGAAATTTATTTCCTTTTTTTTTTTCTACGATGCTGCTAGACACCTTAAGTTATGTGTAAGCAAATGATAGACTGATGTGCTGAATTCCTTTGCCTTTTCTAGGTCTGGGGTAACCCTGTACAAGTACGAGAGCATATTAAATGTCTAAACATCTGCATCAATAACTACAGCATTGTCAGAGTGCCTTCTTGAATCCGCGTCATTTTTGCACCACATTAATTCCCAGCCCACTGCTGTTTAAAGAAGTTGTCAAGACAAATAACAAATACACGTAAAAATCGTTAGTTTTCCCTTCGCGAAGCAATGTAAGCCATTTAATTACAAATGAAATCACGCATGCAAATACGGAACCGTTCCCCCACGAGGTTCATGTATATGTTTAAATTTTCAAGATGCTTGCAAATCTTGTTGATTTTTGATCAGGCTGCAGCAAAACAATCGCTCGCCCAGGATTCCCAGCTAGTGTTTTTTCATCAATTTCCCAATCGATTTTCTATTTAAGGCTTTTTGGAATCGAGTCAAGAGATATTTGGAGATTTCCCTTGAAAACGAGCACAATACACCCATGATACGCGCACATTATTGTCATCATTTCACTTACAGTATTTGCATCGGATTCGCCGCTAATTGGAATTTTCCACTTCATTACACGTCACAATCATGTCCATTTAACTTACCTAAAAAAGTAAAAGCAACAATATTAGCATGAATGCACCAACGAGCATACGGATTAGGATTAAACAAGTTCTATCTCCCTAGCTTTCCATTCAACAACTACAATTCCTTCATCCATCTTTCTTTCGCATATCAAAGCAATTTCATTGCAATTACACGCATTGCAAGAAACTCCTCCAAGCTATCTGTTCCTGCCAGCCTTCAATGTACAAGCATTTTCAAAAACTGTGTTAAACATATGCAAATGCAGGCTGCTAAAGAGTGGAAGTATTGATTTGTGGAGGCTTTCTTGTAAGCCAAGTTTAACCGTTGTAAGGCTGCAGCAACCAGGCGCCATCAATTATCGATTGGCTTCCAAATGAAATTTGGAAAACTTGCCTGAGAAGTACGAAGAAGACGTATTGTGCAAAACTTTAAAAGGAAATGACATTAAGAGCCATAATCACGAGGACGGTTTCTAAGCTACAGTGCATATTCACGTTTTGGCAAGTAGGCCAAAATATAATCATCATTCTGGACAAGTAACCATAAAATGGTTAACTTCATCTTACGTTTCCTCATGTCCCATATCGCTGCTGGTAATTTGAGATGTTATGCGTGCTATGATTCTCCGGGGACTTGCTGCTACTTTCAAGGGAGTATTTCCGGCTTCAATTGGCGCAAACAAAACTTTCAGAATTACATTTTTGGAGAGAGCAAAAAAAAAAACTTTTCGTATTTCATATTAGGTCCATATGATTATGCCAACTTCGTACAGCTGGCTGCATCCCAATCAATATAAAGTCCATTTTGATTACACAACTCTGGCGCCGCCATTATTTGTTGGCAAACATGCAGTGGAGCTAAGCTTTTGCGCTAAATTCTCTGAGCTCTGCAGTCTGCGGAGATCATAAAATCTTGCTGAGATGTTATGAATCCTACTTCCTAGATGGTTTTCTCAGCTTCCTACTCCCACGCGCAGTCTCCCCAAAGCCACAGCAATGGGTGGTTAACCCAGAAGGGAAGCTCAGAAATTGGTGCAGACAAAGGATCACAATTTGGTTTCTCTGGCCCCATAACCTTTAATGTTTCTCTCGCTCTCCCTCTCCTCCATCCTCATTCATTTATTCATAATCTAATGACGTCATGGAAAACCATGCCTGCATACCAATGTGGCGTAAAGAAGCAAAATTATGCAGTCGGTTAGGATTTTATCCACATTTTTTTATGAACAAAATGAAGCGATGCGGATATGTGATATGACTTAGCTCCCTGCAAAGGCCGAGTGTTAGTGGGTACTCAAACTGAAGAGCTGCGCTCGAAACAGATAAACCATATCGTTTCCCGACATACAGTGTATATAAATTCGTTATTAACAATGACATCAAATGATTTATTAAAGCCTAATTTGAGTGTTCCTATTCCAATTGAATGAGCTATTCCAGACTTCGTATCCTATAAACGTTTTTGGAATTTTGATTTCTAGCCAGGAAAATAAAATTGTGTTACATACGTAATGCAACGAGTAGTATTTGTTTTGACTTGAATCATAGAATACGAAAGTGTTGCAAAGCACTTGAAACTATTACAAGTGCATCATTTACAAACAAGTAATGAAACTTTGTATTTTAATTTCAAATGCCAAATAAAATACGGTGGGAAGTACATGTAGGCCTTAAGGTATATATGGATTTTGTCGGTTGAATTCAACATCTTTAACGTTAATACTAGCTGACCCAGCATGTTACCATAAATCGGATGTTTTGAAATGACATCCACAGTGTTAGGCACCCTGTTGTTAAGAAAGCTTCCTTCATAAACATAATGGGATGCCGCTGCATTGTCATCAATGGTTCATAACAGCAAGTAATATTAAGCTATATGTGTCATGATTCTTTCCACTGTCATTACGATATCATTTTG
This sequence comes from Rossiulus vilnensis, assembly GCA_034700785.1. Classification (NCBI taxonomy): domain Eukaryota; kingdom Metazoa; phylum Arthropoda; class Diplopoda; order Julida; family Julidae; genus Rossiulus; species Rossiulus vilnensis. Next base: position 18,572 of record JAQIXS010001069.1, on the reverse strand, counting down.
GCTACAGTACAAAAAAAACAAGAAATGTATCCAAAAAATTCCGAAAGCTCTATAAGTGTGATGTGTTGAAAGAATATTTAATTATGGTATATTAAACTTAATGACTTAAAAGGATGCCCACCATACAAAAGAAGTGCATTTTTTATAATTTTTGGTTAGTATAATTTCTATTAATTATTATGCTAAATTACAATTTCTAAATTTATGTTGGGCGTCTTTTTAGGTTTTGATTAAACAAAAATCATGATACGAACTGCAATAAACTTGGTTATACAACTAGCAATAATCGAACATTATTTGACATAAGTCAAAATCGGTTTGTTTCCATTAAATCAACTTCCAATAGTGACTGACTGACTCTGTAATTGCGTTTTACATCATTGAAAATGATTAAGTGCTTCCAGAGTAATCTATTAAAACACTTTTTCAACTACAAATGGCAATGGATGAGCGTAATTATAATAAGTAGCACTGCAGATTTGATGATTGCAGTTGATTCAAACGATTCCATCAAGGACTAACTTTTAAGATTAAGTTTAATTTAACTTTACGTTACTTGACCGTATTTGAAGATACAAATAGCCTCGAACAAAAGACCACTTCGGAAACTGCCTGATGTCACCATCAGAAAATCACTACAGCGATCCAAGCTTCTGCAAAGTAAGACGATACACTGTTTCCTGTTCGTCATTTAAGCATGAGCAGTGCTGAATTTTCCAGGTTCAAACAAAAGCTGCGGTCGTCAACGTCAGGATGAAAAACGTTTTCCGTTCTCATTCATTAGCAAATAGCAAAGTCGTGTCAAGCCCTTATTTCGCACAACTTCAATTTAATTACCAGCCAAGGCCTAGCGCCGCCTTATGAATTCATGGGCACAGCATCAATCATGAAATCGAGCATGCGCACTCAAAACCACCTTTGATTAAAGATCGAGCTTAAAACTGAATTAGTAGTAGGTGCACTTAGGGAAGCCAAAGCCTATTTCAAGTTTTGCGATAGAAAGTATGCTCTATAAACAGAGGGGAAGGGTCAAACGCTACTAAGGTCCAAGCAATTAACTCTCGTATTCACAAACCCCAATTAATTCCACAATTGAGTGTTTGCCAGAAGCCTGCATCTAGGGGGAAAACCCTCGAGGCCCTGGATCCCTTCTTAAATCTTAATACGAAATGGAGCGTTAAATTAGGAAGGAAGCCATAACTAAGCACTTGAAATTAACTGAAGTATCCATGGGAATAATGCAATATATTGTCGAAGATTTTATTCGCATACGGAAAGTGGATGGAAAGACGGGTTTATTAATGCTAAGCGTTTTATAAGCAGACTTATTAAATTCCCGCTAATCAGAGCGCATGATTATAATACATGGGCAATTAAAAATAATTTTGGAAACTAACTCAGCCTGGGCAAGGATACAAGTAGGCCTTCGTCGTCATTCCACATTACGATCATTGCGCACTATTAAAAATACCCTTGAAGAGAAATTGAAAACAGCACTTTGGCTGATTTTGTACGGTTACGTCTCATCATATGCTCGTCTTGTATCATAGAGACAACTTGCATAGCCACAGGAAGTGAAACCATACTTTTTAATTTCAAATGTATCGTTTTTAGGGTTTGAATTTAATCCAAGTCTTTAATGCAGATTTTAATCGAAAAACAAAAAGCGCTTGACAGAAAATGCTTCAAATTCCATTTAGCTTTAAAAAGTTACCGGTTATAGTTACATGTTATTTTTAATCGGTAGTATAACGTTACGAATATTGTTAAAATGGTATTAGAAAGAAAAGTAACTTGTAATACGAAAGAGGAACCATAATTTGTCTCTTTTAGTGCCACTCCATCTGTCCCTGTCCACTTCTGACTACAACATCTTAAACAAGTTGGATTCCTAATTTTGGTCCCTGGAGTTCCATTCGCCCAATCTCCGAATAAATTTCTGCTAAAATAATTGACAAGCAATTACGACCAGCACAACTAAGGAATAAAACTAAGTTCACATGCTACGATTTTTTAAACGAACTGCACGCTCGGAGGCTTAGTAGACACAGCAAATAAAGAAATCATCCAACAGAAGAAAGACAATCACACAAATGGAAAGTTTTCATTAAAAGCAAGGGATTTCCCCCTTCAGAAAGCGGATATTTTTTGCGCTGTACAGACTTCATTCTACATTGCTGATAGCATACATCATCCAAGCACTAATAAAAAGATTTGCACCATCGCAACACCAGGCCCCCCAAAGAGCTCGCAGCCGAGAAGACAGGATTAAAAAATCCCGAGCAAGACGATGAGCTCCGCACTTCATCAATTTTATTTTCCGATCCAGCAGATGCCAGAAATTTGAACGTCTTTTTATCCAAATGAACTGGGCGTGTTGCTCGCATTCGTGATCACAGCACTACACGCTCACGTTTTTGAATAAAGGAGCTAGAGAGCTTATAAATTCAATAAAGTAATTCCGCCGCATCCTCAAGTGTGCACATGTTACAAATCCAATTTCTTCGGGTTTGGAAAACAAGTGGAGAAAAAAATAACGCCTTTGCCATTCTTTAAAAAACGCGAGACCAGAATGCTGAAGCGTTGTAACAAGGCGTTAAGTGTTTACTTTCAAATTTTAGGCACAGCTGCTTGAGTGTAGCCCACGGATCATAATCGCATCCGATTCGAGTGCACCGTGATCTTTCAAAGAACTATCTAGTAAGGAAGACAGCATATGTTTCAGTCTTTCTTTTTTTTGTTCCAATCATTCAATTTATCTCCATCGTGCCACTACGCTACGGTTGAACACCACAAAACAACGTTGATCCATACACTGTTGCATCCCATGCTAGACAAAGAGTCTCAACGCTGGCTCCATGAACGTGATTCATGAAGGAAAAACACAACAAACAGCCTCCGAGCGTGGAAAATACCCTCACCAGATCCATATTTTCCATCCCCTGACTTCATTCCCCCTCTGCGCTTCTTGCGCAACCCTCAAACAGTGCAAAAAAAAAATTATCATATTGGGCCACATGTTTCTCATTTGCACACTTGCCATTCATAATAAATGACATCATGTTCAGTTTTCCATATTTTTTCCTCCTATCGCGCATTCGCCAACCAGCCGATGCTCGATTTGAGGCCAATATTTGCATTGGAGAAGGGAAGATTGATGAAAACAGCTTTCAAAATGTGTTGGATGTCCATGACGTTTGGCTTTGCCCAAACTGCCAAACGTTTGTGGTTGGATGTTGGACGTTTCATTCTAGGACGCAACAGCTCAAAATTCATATTAAAACTAAAATAATCCAATGCAGGAAATTACTGGTTTTGTAGGTAATTATTGCAAGTTTCAAAACTGTCCATATTTTAAATGGTTGCCATTCATGGAAATGCATGGGTTAAATGGGTAATATATACATTATTGGTGTTGTGCCCATTTAAACTTTCAATAAAATAAAAAGGTTTCGCGGAACTGCAAAAAGAAATGGTTTAATTAAAAACCATTAGCGTGCACCCTGCAATAGGCCCTATAAAAACCATAATATTTCCATAATGTTTAGGTCTCATTTTTCCTTATTCGCTCATCGGTATAGGCGTAACTTGAAACATCATCATAACACATTTGTTGTAGGAGCCATTCTCCATTTTCAAAAATGGTAAATTTGAGCTGCATCACCATACAGGTGAAATACATGTAAGGAACGCTGCAAATTAAACCGATGTCCACGCATGCGCTACATCACTAACAGAAAAGTTTATTTCCTAAAATGCAGTACTTGTCAGTACTTGACATTTATCGAGCCCCTATCATTTCATAATTGCTAGGTTTGCTGGAGCATACCTGTTAGCATTTGATGAAATCCTTTCAGAAAAATCGATACTCAAAACTTGAAAACAGGGAATGCGCAGAATCAGTATATGATTTAGATCCAACCAAAATCATCTGTCATTGCCATTATCATATTCATAATACATCGCTCCCCTTTTTAGTTTAATGAAGAGTGCGCGATATGCATTTAAATAAATCTTTATAAAATTCAAACATATCTTAAGAAAATATGTTCCAGCTTTCGACAATGTCTAACGAAGCAATTAGTTTCTATTTATTACACTGGCAGGTTAAGGGTTATTGTCTACTTAGCTCGATTACAACTTTGCTTGCCAATTTTTGAATTATATATATATACATCTTAAAAAACAGGATATACATGTACGCAAGCTTTCTTATCATCATTAAGATATGACATACCAAGTACATATACAAATATAACAACTTGTTTTTAGTTGTCAAAATGTATGAGTCGTTTTGCACACTTATTTGCTCAAAAATAACACATTTTTTGCTGAATTACAATGGGAACATATGGAGGCACTGTTGTGATGAACACCATGCTTGGTCGCCCAATAGTTTACGGAAAGCATCGATTATTTGATTTTCGTAATTATACCGATGGCAAGTAAACATCCAATTAAATGCACTCTGCCTCATGCACTATGCAAACCAATACGCAAAAGGCCTTACATGTACATGTTGATCTTTAAATGAAATAAAGGCCCTTTAAGTAACAAAAAAAGCAACATTTAAAAAGCTTCTCTTGAACGATGCTGTTAAGAAGCTATATGCATGCACAGTCACGCTCAACAACTCTGGAAGACAAACTTTTAAACTTATGGACTGCAGTTTTGTTTGTTGTAATCTAACCAGCATTCGTCTTACTAGTGCGACTGTCGCATTGCAGCATTGTATTAATCCAGTCTTCTAAGTTCTAACCGTTAAAGGTCACGCATAAACGACCGACAGATTTCAAGCAATCTTCGAGGTTATTTTATTTGAAAGCGTCCAAAAACAGTTGCGGCAACATTATTAGCTGCAACACGTATTCGTATCATGCTAAGAATATGATGACGCATACCACTGGAATTTTAAAATATCGGTAGTTACCTTGGGTTTCACTTTACCTTGGCTCTAACAGTGCATATGTTTACCTCAAAAAGATGCAACAATTGTATCACCCTCTTCCACATTAATCAATAATCATTGAATGGTTACCACTGAGAAATGGACATCATTGTTTTTGGAATATAATTGCACATCATGGATTTACCATGCAGGTTTTATTATAGATGTATTGATCTTACTATAAGAATGTAGAACCCAGCATTGCAACCCACAAATTCCTCTAAACTGAAACTATATTCCAAAACGCCACATAACCAGCAATGATGGAGCCTACATGCATATTCCTACATTATGGTTATTGCACAGGCAGAACAGTCGCCTATATAGACTCCTCTTAACCTTTCGTTTATGCACAGTTCCCAACATTGCAATTCCTTTATATCAAGTCAACTTAAGCTAAAAACAATATCAGTAAGTGGGAAGGTTAGCTACTAGCATTGGCATGTTGACTACAAAGGATCTGAATGGTATTAAAGCAAATCAATCTGTCAGAGGAGCTCGGTATCAGTCATAAAGTTTCCATTTGAAATTTATATTTCGTTACATTTCCATGTTATTGATGGTGCCATGCCTGCAGAACATCGCATGCTCTGTTGTCAAACCCCAGAGTTTCGTCTTCGCTTTATCGCTCGAAACTCGATGCATTTCGGACGAAATTTATTGGATTTGGGCGAGCTCAAAATATCAGGCACGATTATGCACCCTGCATGCAACAATCGTTTGGGGAAAAAATCTGACAAGTTGTAATCATGACAGTATGGTGTCATGTACTAGCTTCCAATCATCTAAAATTCATCTCGCTGTATCCCGAGGATCGCGGCTATGATACCGCTCAACAACTAAGATTAATTAAATGCGTGGCAGCCATCCATGGCGCCAGAAAATGCGGAAATGCACATGTCAATAAAATTGTGCATGCGAAATGTAGGATGGGGCAATCACGATGGCGCGCCAATGGACTAGTTGGGTCTGCAAAACGAACGCACTGATGAATATCTTTCTGACAACCGAGATTGAATTACGTACGCCAGTGAAAGCTTTTTGCATACTCTGGATTTTGCATGCATCAAGAATTCTGCTAAGTCATTTGCGCTCTCTTTGCACGCTCTCTCGCAATTGTTTCATGATTTCCTATTGTAGAAAAAGCACCCCATCAGCATCCTTCGAATTAAGCAAAATATTCAAGCTCTCGGAATTTAATCGGGATGCAAACACAGCAAGGGCAATTTACGTGTGGTGATTTATCATGGATGTTCGGGAAGAAGATCGCAATTACGAGTAAAAGTGTTTTTCAGCATTAAATAACAATTATTTAGAAGTGGAGGTTGATCCGATTTCTAGGTCTTATACATGCACAAAGTGCCAATTTATGAACTGATAAAACTGCATGCGTTCGATAACTATTTTGCCACTTTTTTTGCCCCAGAAAAATGAGACTACCGTCGATTTAGACGTATTAGATCATGCTCTACACCGTTCTAATTGGACCATTTGCTTTAGCTTTACTAGATAACGAGATTATGTACGTTGCGAAGATTTTAAACAATTTTAAAGTGAAAATTTGGAAGACACCATATTGCACCATTAGATTAATAGTACAACACTTTTTACACAATGTCATTATCACATTTACCATATTTCCGCTTTTATGCAACTTCTAAGGGAAGAGGATGCACTTTTTCGACTCACCCTGTACAATATACCAATTATCCAGAGTTAATAATCTATTCGTATATACAATTAATGTTGATAGCATGCAATTTGAAAACGTGACACTATTTGGGATTGAGATTCGACTTCTTTTAGCATGGAAATATGACGGCACAGCCTCACAGGCAAGGGACTATGACCTGGGATGGGACATGCTAAGGAGTGGCCTAATTTGAAGGATAATGGACAAGAGGTGGTAGGGGATCGATAGGTCGATTGCTTTGATGCCAGAAAGCCACTTAAAATTGTTCGCATGAATGATTTCACCTCGCGATAACTGAGCAATGTGAGCATAATACATGTACTAGCTGTTTTACATTCTGTTAGTCAGAGTATCATGGCGTCATATGATTCTGAGCTCCTGAAGGTGACTTTTAATTATTTCATTTTGCGCCACTGCACGCGCGCAGCCTTTAATGGTTAAATAATTGTGAACGATTACGAGGCATTAATGCAAATTAGCTGTCACGTTTTAACGTATCATTTAAAGCTGCTCGTCGACTTCTTAAGTCATTAAACATGTCTCTCACCCTCCCTAGATGATTGCAATTAACGCATGTCGTGCAAAAATATCCGAGCCCTGAACTTCTGATGCACTGAACCACTGAAATTCGTTGTTGCACCAAGCCTAACTTTCCGCAAAATGACCAATTTGAGTGGTTTTCCCTTAAGACTGAGTCGCTTCATAAAATGCATGCAGTCTACAGAACGTCAGCTTACAGGCACATTTGGGCCATCGGTTAATCCACTGGTTAATCCACGCCAATGTAATACTGTAATATAGTACCTGCCATGTCTTTGTTTTGTGTGATATTAGTTCAGCATTAGATGGCATCATGATACACGGTAAACAACAAAATGTACATATCAAATATATTGGACTTCATTTACAAACAAGTAAAAGAACCATGAAAGTTTAGTTACTAAACATAAATGCTCCAACAATTAAACCGTTCAACTTTAACAACATTCTATTTATTATTCATTTGTGATAATGTATGGCAAGAGCTAAAACAAAACCGCGAGGTTTTTTGTTACGCTTTCGAGCAATTCATTAACAGCGCTGAAAGCCCAGCTTTTTCTCTTAGACTTTTAATAAACTGTTTTTACTAAATGAAGATTTCTTCAGCCAAATCTTCAGGGATTGCGCGCGAGAGAGAAAAAAACCAACAAATGAAGATGCATTATTAAGTAATTCGTTATATTAAGAGCATCAGTGAGAAAGCAGCATTTATAAAAGCATCGGGAAGCGATGTATGCAAACCAAGATTACCATTTTCAATTCAATTATTTATAGCTGCGGGACACTGCGCACGCAACACTGCCAATTTGCAACAAAAATTTCAGTTAGAGGAGAGGTTTTTATTGAATTGCTTTTGCATAAGGCTGACAGAGTATAAGGTTGCCTTTATCGTAAGAGGTACACGTAACACGTCTGTCTTACTTAGAACGGACGGTATGCACATTTTTGCTTTGATAGACTGATAGTGGTGTAATTTCTTTAAATTATGCTATATTAATATTGCAGTTTATAAAAAAATGAAGCCAACTATTTTTGTATAATAATTTTAAAATTTTAATTGCATGATGTCGATGACAGGACTTCCTCAGAAATATACATTTTAACTTACTTAGTTATTATGTTCTGACTTTTCAATCTTTTTGAACAAATTTCCCTGACCACTGAAAACACATAAATAATATGCAAATGTAAGGTATGCTATATGATTTTAAAACAAGGGAAAGTTCCCTATTTCTATAGATGCAGGGCTGACTGAGTGTGCCGTGTCTTGACTTAGGTGTCAACAATGATATATGATGCTGGTATCTGAATTGAGTACTGTAAATTCCTCAATTCTCCATAACTTGCCCATGCCGTTAATATTCTACAAATCCATTAAAACGTAAGGACATGAAGATACCAAAACGTAATATGTTGAATTACCCTGATTTTTCCACGTCTTTCCAATTTCCATGACAACTCCAGATTTTCCATGTTTTCCAGGTCTGGGGAAAATCTGGATAAGATTGTTTCTGAATGAGATTGTCATAGGTCTACTTTCGTTCCAAATTCCCTTTTCGAAAACGTGTAACCAGCATAAAACTACACAAAAGCTAGATGCTTTTTCACCACTGCTTTAATGCATTATTAAATTCCTGCTCCATAAATCAACTCAAAACTTGGCAATTCAGCCCAGATCATAAATAAAATTTCATTGACTTCTTGACGCTTACCGCATAATCGGCATTTTTCAAGAAACGGCATCCGAAGGAAACATCGACACACAATTCCTGAAGCTTGATTAATTTGCAGCGAATTAACCGTCAACAAAATCCTCCAGTCCTGATTAAGGTTTTTTTTGTAGAATTAACAAAATGCACATTAAGGGCACCTTAAAAAAGCAATGAAAATACTACAGCTTTGCATGATTGAGACTGTTGGTCTTTTTGTTGCATAAAACTGGCATTGTTCATAGTTTCACGTGAAAACAATTAACTCCTCGCATTATCGATTTTTCAGAACTAATTTTAGAGATTTGGGGAAAGGTACAATGAGCCAAATGATGAGGTGCAAGTTATTTCAATGGGCAGTGAAAACTGAATTCTCCGACATTAGTCCGCGAGTCTCTGGGGTGCTAATCTCGTCTAGTAGCACGATTGTTTAACCAATTCAGTTTCACCCTCTGTTAATGGTGGAAACCGTCTGCTGCAAAACACATATTGGCACAGCTGTGTAGAGTGAGAACGGACCAAACTTGCCCATAGGGCTGAAACTGAAGAAGGGGCCTGGGGCAGGCAGCACTGACCCCTTTAGCGCTCGAAGCACACACACGCCTTCTGGACCCGTTTTCGCTGCTCCAAAACTCATCAATGATGGATATTGCTAATTGAGCAACTAAAATTACAGAGAGTAACATCTGGCGCCAACCAGCAGGGAAACACTTCGGATGTGATGATTTAATGGCATCGCGCTGGCTTATTGCGACGGCCTAGTTTAACGACATTTTCACTCGTTTTTATAGAAAAACCCCAAATTGATATTTGGGGAGGGCATGGGCGAAGACAACGGCAGCAGCCAGAATCTCTAGCAGCATCAAAATGAGCTTTCGGAGGGAAGGGTGGGGAGATATTTTTTTACTTTTCGAGTCATTTCGTCTTTATACGGTTACAAATTCGTGTACTAAAACAAGAGTGAAATCGCTAGAGCAAATATACGGAAAATGAAAAGCGTGAAATTCGCCCGAAATCGACGTCATGTGTCGCATCGATCGATATCCCCCAATGAAGAGCCAATGGGATGGGTTTGGCACAGCGCCAGTGTCATTTAAACCCAGCATCCCTAGCAATTATTCGAGCGCCATTGCCAGGGCCAGGAAAGTGCACTTACCATTTGGAGTTGTGGCAAGTGAAAAAGACGCAGGAAAGGTACAGGGTGGCACCTTGAATCAGCCATTTACAATGTCTCAGGATCGCAAAAAAATAGCATACGATTGATCAAAAGATGCTACTTGAGTGATTACTATATTACAAGTAATAAAATTACATTCAAATGCAAGAAATGCCATATGATTTTACAAGGAGTCCCTGATTTGTAGAAATGTAGTACTAAATGTGACGTCTTCTCTTTGCAGTGTGTCATTCCCCTAGAATTAAAATTTAACTTTCCTGACTTCACCCTGGTATTTCCAGCTTCTTGAACAAGTTTCTCTGTACACCCCGCCCAATGATACAAAATTATGACATGCAAGTCGGTACATAATGTCAATATCATGACTTTCTTATCTCTATTTGAATTTAATTCCATGTCCTTTTATGTCAATTTCATATGTAGGCTACAATGTTCAAAGTTTCAATGAATGTTTTTAAAAAATTAATCATTTTTCCCTGACAATTTCAGGTCTTTGAAATTTCTCTGACAAATTCAGGTTTCCCAAGTTTGGGGAAACACTGTTAAGTTACATGTATACTGCTGCCAATATGAGGCTAATGTTTGATTGTCATTTGACGCTAATTCTCCAAATGCATTTGGAAAGAAACGCAACAATGATATGGCAAAAGTTCGAAGCTAAAACCTGTTTCAATTCTGTGTTGACAATCAATAAATCAAGTGGGGTTCAAACTAATCTTGTATTCCGAAATCACTATACATGTATACGTAATAAAGATATCGTTAGTTCAGTTAACTAAAAAGAGAAAGTGACTGGTAGATTATTAAAAAATGTATCCTGATAATATAAAACATTAATAGATTAATAAAGAAAATTGATTATACGAACATAAGGGTTAAACAATAAGCCAATGTTAGAACAGTGAATGGCAGGATCATTGATTTGCTATTAATTGATGCGATTAGGTCTATATTTGACTAGCCAATTATTTTTGGATTAACTTGTCAGACTTGAGCCGAAAATTCGAGATTAAGGTTTTCAGGTTTAATGCATTTGATTGACTTTAAAAAAGTAAATAAATAAATAAAATTCGCGAGTCTGTCGCCAAACAGCATCCAAATATTTTTTTAAGATTAGGCTGGATCCATGAAGAAATGTGGATTATTTAGTGCATTTGAGGGCGTAGGCTTTATAGAAATTGGTGGAATCGTGCTTTTGCAATGTCAATGCACACATTCACAGCACGAGTCTGCCGCAAGCCAGTAAAAGGGTAGCAAAAGGAAAAATAACAAGTGTAAAATACGGTTTTCTTATCTTTTATCAAGATGCTGAACTCGTTTTGAGATTCGTGGATTTATGAAGTTCCAAAACGCATTAAGGCAGGTAATCTTCAAACGTTATCTAGCGTGCACGACTAAGAATTTTAACTGAAAGGCGTAAGCAAACGAGACTATGCATAGCTTAGCACAGCCCCATGCTGAGCACCTTACTTTTAATATTTTACGTAGGTATAAATGCAGGAATGTAAATAATCCTTAAATATTTAATACACCCGTCATGACTGAAAATGAAAAATTATAGGCATATATACAAAGCACGGTTATTTTAAAAACGAAACAACCCAGAGACATTTTAAGTGCACTTTTATTAAACCATAGAATAGCCAATTTGCATACTTTTATTTCCTTTTGAACTGCTCGATGTGTTTATTTTTGCAATTCGCCAATTCCATCGCATGTTACCAAGCGCAACAAAATGTGCTAATATAACCCCAAATGTGCAGTTTTTATCTTTTACACAGCTGTAGCTCTGTTGATGAACATTGGCAATCATTTAATGTTGAGAAGCATTGCGTATAAGAAAAATAAAAACAGGTATATTCGAGAGAAAAAAATCGCATGCAAGGTTGTTTTTTAGTTATATAAACTACATGGTAATTTTTATATCTGACATAAAAAACATACCAAATAATACCCGGGAATACCAGATAGGCTATATTTGGTACTATAAAATTAATGACTTTCCAGTTCCAGTGAATTTAAGGAGTTGTATTCATAATTATTTATGGTGTTTCGGCATGCTTTAAATAGTACTTAATTTTAGGGCTTATTGTCAGTACAATAAAGACAAAGCTTTAATTTATAAGGGACAAATATTTCAGGCAGTACATTTTTGTGTGAAAGATTTCTAATATTTCCCTTAACTGTTCAATGATTAAATAAGTCATTCAAATGTAATTTAATAATGCCAATTTATTAACATACTTTCTCTAAACGCTAATTTATATTTTCAATACTTTATTTATCTATGTTTTACTCAATTCCAGTGCATAAAGCGACACATTACAATATAAGGTTTTGTAATGTAGCCTTTTTTTGTCAACGCAAGTCATCTTCGAAAATTCCCAGAAAATTTAATTAAGAAAACAATAGATTGTGTAAACAAGCATCGTTCTTGGTCAGTTTAAGTTTAGCATTTATTTTCATTTGTTATTTTTAAGAAATTGAAGCTATCCGTTCGTAAAAATGCACATATTTTTTCAATGGCACGTCTTTCATCTTTTTCTTAAAACAGTAATTGTTTACGCCAGAAGTAAAAATGTTACTATACTAAATAAAAATTCAGTGGCACGAAAAAGCTCGATGAGAACGCACATCACACTACGTTTTATTTCGCAATAACTTTTCCCCTTCAACTCCTAAAACCTATAACCATTGTCAACATTTACCTTCACGCCTGTAATTTAATAAAAAGCAGTTTTTGATTTTAAAAAACAGATTGAGGCCATACGCAATCTAAATTCTTGTTTGCTGTATGCTGACCATATAAAGAGCAAACAAGTGAACTGTTCGAAGCCATTTATTAAGTAGCCTAAGTAGCAAGGAGGTCGCCCAGGCGAACAAATCAAAACCTAGCAAGATTGATGGCGAAGCTCCCAATACTCTATGGCTAAACAATATGATGAAAGCCCAAATTGAGTCTCCAATAAATCGAGTCCACTAGGAAGTATTTTTCCGCCATCGTCAACGTGAAATATATGAAGCCGAACTCCTTCGCACAGTTGGAAGAGAAGTCGTCATGGTGATACAATTTATCGTAAACATGGCCGAAAAACTGCCAATGAAGCCTATAAAACTTGTAAGTTGCACAGTGTGAGAAGGGAAAAAATTGCCAATCTATACATATGTTATTCCACCCACCGTGTATCTGAAATCTACAGCCAAACAGCCGGGAAAAAAGCAACATTAAGAGCTAATAGCTTTGAAGCTTTCTCACATCAGCGATCTATATTAAGAAATATATTAACAACAAAAATCAAAAAGGGAATTTATCAGGTTTCTTCACACGATGGGAGCAATAATTCAATTCTGCTTACCAGAAATCTAGATCTTCTAGGGATACTTTAAAAAAAAAAACAATGCCAAATATAACCAATTTAAAGATATATCCGATAGTAGAAAAGATGTAGGGAATAGTTAATAAGATTAACGAGCTTGTTTACAGTACAAAACCCAAAAGTCTAGAAGTAAATTCTACACTGTAAACTCTACGTAGTAGTAAATATTACTTTCAACACGTATTACATGTATCTCGTGGTGCAATTCTAAAAGTTAATATTGATAATATAGACTACATGCATGTTGGCAAGAATGAAATAAAATGAGGATGTTTTAATTTGAGGGGAAAATTACGGGGTTCCCCCAAAAATAATGACTCCTCCCTGACAATTCCAGTTTCTTGAATAAATTCCTATGACCACCCTGACCAATAATGCACATTTTCCCAAGACTTCCATTAGCTGAATTTGATGGTACATGTATAACGTTTTTCAGATGAAAACAAATGTAGCATTTATATTTTAAATTTCCTAGACTTCCATGCATGCCTTGAATATAATGTTAACCATATTAATGGTGGTAATACATGTACTTCCTTTAAAAACCCTGAATTTCGTGCGTTTCTAAAGTTGGCTTTCAAGCATTTATCAAGAATGACAACAGACCGCTTTCATTTATGTGGAAAACATTTCAGTATAATTTATTCTTGCCAAAGGGAGCTCAGTTTAATCTCGTTTTAAAATAACGGTTTTCATTTTTGACATGAGCACAATATAGGCCGCAGTCTCATTTTAACTAAACGATCACGAAATAGCCGTTTATGCCGCAATGTTATTGTCGTGATGCCAAAAGCAACATTGGGCCGGCAATGTGGATAATTGATTGGTTCTTCGCTCTACTTAATTCCTGATTTAGTACCGCCAGGGAACGTCCAACATCGTTTTCCAGAATTACAAATCATGAAAACCCAATAGTTATTCCTTCCGGTTCATTAAACGATGAATTTTGTTTTCGCCAGTACAGAGTAGCCATTAGGAGGTAAACGGTTTTTCTGTTATTTTCAAGGCTTCATAAACCCATATTGGCTTTCCTTCATGTGTTCAGATTCTGAGCGTTCCCTCATCCGCTTATAGAATTAAAGAGTTGCAACAGTGAGCCCATTAAAAATGAATTAAGAGGCCCAGAAATTTTTACGACCAACTTTGCTCTCGTTCCTTTCACCTTTTGCATATGAATTATCGAAGAATTAAGGCAAAGCTGCTGGATAATTTACGGTTGGCGTTTTGCTTTACACGCAGGACATTTGCAGATTAAATCAACGCACCACAAACACAACAAGCGTTCACCTGTTCACCTTCAAACACGCTCTGGTTTAACGTTGCTTTTTTGGTTTGGTGAGAGCCATTAACCTTTCCTAGAACGCCAGTTAGGGCAGGGGGCGAGGTGAATGCAAACCGTGCAAATAATTTGGTACCACAACAACGTGCCCTGTAATTAAACTGCTAAAATTGGCCAATTACTCCGCGACCGGCTCGATAAAAAGCCTAAATAATTCAAGCAAACGACCGTTTAGAAACCATGTTTACAATTTGTTAGATTTTATAGCTACATTAGTAATGCCTTGTCACGGACATTTTTCGGTGAGTATTGTAGTTAACAGTTATTATTGTGGCAGTTTTGTTGTGGGTCCTATTAAACGCCAAAACCACTAATTTGCTTATGGCGAGGCTTTTAATACAATTAGTCATACTTTTGGGACTGATGCATTTATCACATCCGAGGTTCTTATCACATGAAAGCCCCATTAGCGTTCACTAGGCCTGACTATCAGTGTGTACAATTGAAAATGCACTTCACTTTCTTTTGAAAACAGAATCAAAAAATTCACTGACTTTTTCTTCAAGTCTATAACAGGGTTCCCACTGAAATCCTTAATTTTCCTGACTTTTCCGGGCTTTTGGAAATAATGTCACTGACTTAACAAAAAAAACTTTGCACGTCCGAAATTGTACAAGGTTCTTAAGAATTTCAAAAACGTTACAAGATTTAAATGTTATTGTTAAGCAGTTTAAAAACTACATGCATATGTGTATATTTTTTGGAATATGTAGGACACTTTAAGGGCTTGTGTATTCACTCTGAATTAACCCCTCCCAACATTTCGAAAAACGCCCTCACTCGTTTCAGAGTCCAGATAACATCAATAAAACGTTCTTTGTTTGATCGCGTTCCAACCAAATATTGGTTTACAAAATTACCACAGTAAACATTAATTTAATAAAAAAACAACGAATTTAACGGTGATTTCCGTTCATAGTTTTTGTAATCAACAGCAAATTATATCGTATTAGCGGGCATATTGCGTGCACTTTATGGTCGTTTATACAACATAGCGATCACCTAAACAAGCAATCATGAAATAAAAAATCAATTAGGTCTATGCTTTTACGATTATTAAAAGGTATTTCTAGCCACATCAATGAATTACGTTTAGACTACGAAAGCTGCAATCGATATGCTTTTCAAATATTAAATGTTAAAATAGGCCGATTTTCAGCACATCGTGGGCCAACCAAACTACGACGGGATTACTGAAGGTTGTAAAATAAATAGCCCTACATTCGTTACCATGGCTACATATATTGAATTTAAACTTAAAACTTCATGCTAGAAAATCTACCATGCAGGCAAATGAATGGTTTTGAGACCATTTATGCACAGTGACTCCCCCAAACCCCCAACCAATTACCTTTCCGGAGTTACTATAATTCACCGACTAACACTAGTAGTTTTGAAATATTTCAGAGATTAAAAGCTATACAACACACCAACTAGGCAACACAGCACAACACATATGATGTTGATGAAGGCTATCTGTAAAAGTTTCGTTTCTGAATTACTGTCATTCATAAGTTTTACACCATTTTGCCAAAACATACTTTTCATTTTACTGATCAAGTACTTTCGTTTTAGCCATTTCTAAATTTTTGGTCCATAAAATACTGTGCATATAGAAAATATGTTTCATGATTTGTATTAAAAACAGATTTTATTCATCCATTTCTTTAAAAATATCACCTCCAATGAAGTTTTTCATATTTTTTGTAGATAAGTATAGTGTCTGTATGTACTTGTTCTGGTTATGATGTCATTTATTAGTTAACAAATGACATCAATGCTAATTAAACGACTTGTCAGACTTCAGTGACTAGAAGGTAACAAGCCATATTGTCACTGCAATTAAACATTATTTGCACCTTCCCTGTGCGGAAGTCACACGCTGCCTCTCCAGGGGCATCAGAAATATTCCTCCAGCTAGCAATAATATTACCTAGCATCAAACAAGAAAAAGTTATCTTGAACAACACGTCATTAGCGATGCCCTCCACGCACCACATACCACGAGTAGGAAGTCTACAAATCGTCTCAATCAGTGCAGAATATCTTGTTGGAGGACGGACATGTTTGTCTCCAAAATTCTTACGCCATCCTCAATCCGTTACTTTATGTCCTTTTTTTTGCGCCATTCTTATCCTGCGGTTATATGGCATAGGCGAAGGATGAAGAGATTGAAAAAGGAAATCTTGGGGTGTGACGCAAATACATCTAGGCCTCCCAGTTAATGAATCTTTACGACAGAAAAAGCAATTTGTCAATGTTTGCGGCCCGGCCATCGCGGAAGAAAAAAGCTGGGTTCTATACTGACTGACCAAATATGACCTCAAACCTTTACAGATCAGGGAATATATTCATCTCGTAAAACAATATTAAAAGAGTTTTACGGCACAGAAACGCTCCTTGGGAAAAATGGGATTTAGGTTTAGAGGGGAGGATTTACCTACGTAAGGGTTTGTCCATCACGTTTAAACTAAAAAAGGGGGTCAACAAGAAGCGCATCGAGTGAGTCCGTGCTATTATCTTGACAAGCAAGCTCCAGTCATAAAAACCCTTAAGGTCCATTACACTACGGGATTCTTGGTGATGCTCGAAATAAAGCAAGGAAAATGGTCATTTAGGAAACTATACTTTGCTAATCGAGTTTAGGGCAGGATTTAAAGTGGATAGCACAAAAAGAATGAAAGCTGTCAAGTATAATTGAGAATATACAGTACAGTACACAGAACATGTGCAAGTTACCTAAAATGTGATAATGTGGATTTTATCAATTTCAAATTAACTTTTATACTTCATCATGGACTCAAATGTAAATGGCTGCCAGCATATGGGATTTTTAAAAGCATGCTTACACCTCAAGTTATCAAATTTAAGAGCAAGCTACTGATTTTTAGGCGGATAAATATTGTCCATAAATTGTCCCTAACATGTCTGGTATTTTTCTGAACTGTCCAATGATCCAATTTAAATTGCAAAACAAATTATCCTTATTGATAAATGTAAGACTTTTCAAAACATATGAATTAACATTTCCAATATATCGAAAATTTCAAATTGAATTGAATTGAAAAAATATTTCAAATTTAAAAAAAATAGTAATTTAAAAAATTACGCAGACTATTGGACAAACGGGATAAACAAGGGATAAAAGAAATTAGCAATTACAACAATTGCCAATTGGGTATGCCATTGAGTTGGGTTTAATTAACATTTCTTTCAACGTCAAATTTTGCCAAAGAATGTCTAATTAAATCAAGTACATGTTGTACGTAATTTTTGATTTCAATTTTCATTCCTTGCAGATATACACTGCATCCTTGATTCTCAAGAATTTCTAGGGGCAAGGCAATACATTTATCCTGCAGAATTATCATCGCAGAGTCAAATTAAGCTGGACAGCGATTTCAACACAATTCGCATATTTCCAAAGCAACTTTTAGAACACGTACATTCATGTTCATTTCAATGATCGTTATGTTCTCTTCACACGGAGGCGAGGGCTGAGAAAGCACGAATGTAAACACGTTTTGGGTTCATTTGTGAAATTCCCTTCGTCGGCAACAACATAAACCCTTCTTGTATGCATTTCATTTCTTTACGGCTACCTCAGTCAATAAAAGAGCATGGAATGAATTTGAAATGAAAATAAGAAAAAAAAGCCACTACAAACAACGCAATTGTCTTCTTCGCTATTCGTTCAAGTCCTTTGTTGTTTGTGCATATTTTGTCTTTCTGAAAGTACCTTTACGATAGACTTGCTTTGTGCTTTAAGAGAAGATTTGTTGAACAACA
>JAQIXS010001068.1:0-34306 GCA_034700785.1 Rossiulus vilnensis | reverse complement strand
GAGCATCGAAGTTAATGGGGGGGGGGGAAGGAAGGTTTTTTTTTCTTGACACGGTTGATTAGCTGTGGCGTCGACTATGCAGAAAACAGCAACAAAAATAAAAACTAAATGCCATTACTGGGAATACTTTTGCGAATTCAGGGCGTTCAATTAATGGCATTGGCAAAGGCGAGAAATTAATTAAAGCGATTCATTAGCGTGTCGTCACGCGCAACTTAGAGGGAGGGGATACCGAAGTTTGTTAGTACATGTATGTTTGTTGATCGACCCCCCAACGCCGTAGGCCATAAGCATGCTGGGGGATAATGAAGTGCTTTTTGAAATTGGACCGTTTCGGAAATGAAAGGGTTTGACATTACATCGTGGATAGGCGATCGTTGTGCTTTGAGGCTGACAAAACATGAAAATTACTTTGGA
The DNA here is from genome assembly GCA_034700785.1 of Rossiulus vilnensis. Classification (NCBI taxonomy): domain Eukaryota; kingdom Metazoa; phylum Arthropoda; class Diplopoda; order Julida; family Julidae; genus Rossiulus; species Rossiulus vilnensis. The sequence continues at coordinate 33,889 of JAQIXS010001068.1, read as the reverse complement.
ATTGATTTTACTCCTGAATGGAAATGGAAATCGAAATGAAAATGAATATTCTTTTCGTGTTTTCTGTTTCATGAAGGCGTCTTTCACTACAGAAAGATCCCGGTAATTTTGCAATACATAGCCTAAGTTCCTCCCTATATTTTTATTCGTGAATTTAATTTAACCCCCACGTTTAGTGTATGGTGATCAAACGCTTAATGGAGAATAACTTGAAAAATTGACTAACATAGTCATTTTTACAAAAATTGCACCTGTCGCATTTCTTTCATTATCTTTTCTAAACTCATTTTCTGATAGAATTATTGATTCATTTAATGTGTATGTGCATGTATTATTAATAATTATTGAGAATCCAGCAAAAATCCATCATTTGTTTGTCTTTACGTCTTGCGAAAATAGCCTATGGCGCGATATTTCCTTTATCAGTTATACTGCTTCTATAAACAAGATTTGTATTAAAAATCCGGCGAGGATTCATCTTTTCTGGTCAGGCTTTGCCCACGGAGTTCACTTAGGCTCAACTATATTTATGAAAAAAAAACCGATTTAATGAAAACCTGGAAAAATCCCTTTTTGATTAGGTTTCTAAACATTTATTCCAAGACGTTCCTTTTCACCTTTTCATGCGACATTTTCATAAAAACTAATCATACATGATACATTTTCTCCCTGCATTTTTATACAAACTGTCGAATAGACCAATAAAAATAACAGTAAAAGAATAGTAGTTTAAAATTTTTAAGATAATTAAAAACAAAATGTGTAGGCTACTCAATTTATGGCACAATGTTAGACGTATTGAAGAGGATAGATATGGGATGACAATGCTAGACTCCTGTTCAGCTGGTTTTATTTGCACGCCTGGTAGGGAAAAGGTTATCCCTACATACTACACTGTTTGATGTGTTTATTTTAGAGATTTGTGGATTCAGTAGATGAGACCAAGTCCGTGTTTTTTAAGGCATGACGGTCATGCCTTTGATAAATCTAGAATAATTTTTTTCGAGTTTAAATAAATTCTGAACGGGTTTGTCCGCAGCTGTATTGCTTTAAAGCAAATGGAATTTGTAATACATGCGAATGGGAATAGTCTATAGGATAATTAATAATTTGTAATATTTAGGCAGTTTTTCATAAGTAATCATTTTCATTATAGTTTTATTTTTACGAGTTAGCATTTCAGCTGATTTCATTTGTAGGACATGAAGATCGATGCCTTGTTTGATTATTTTATATAATTGGATAGGGGGTTAAAATCAGATGTAGGTTCGCCAAGCCAGCAAAGGAACAGTTGGTGGGTCAGGGAATAATTTTTTAACTCAACTTGTTTTAGATAATTTTGCATAAAATTTGGCAAAAAGTTAAAATAATTGAATTTAGGCAAAAGTTTTCAGTGTCCTTTCTAGTCTGCCATCACTAGTTGTTACATATTAGTTGGGAATATTTCGTGGGACAGAGCTTTAGAAATTTATTAAGAAACCATTGTTTAACACACTGAGTAGGCTATTTCCTGGTGCAACCATCATGAACCATTGGTCTGAAAACAAATTATTTAAAACTTGATAAAATTCATTTTTTATTTATGCATGAAAATAAACCAGGAAACTTTCCATTTTAGTCATTTTTTGAGATTTATTGTTTCAAGATATGTAAAATGTGGGGATGCTTTCATCATTTCGTAATGCTTTGATTGTAGCAGATAGCAGCGACAGCATCGATGTACGCCATCTGTGGGCGTTAAATGGCAACAAAGGGAACGCGGGTTATTTGAACATGCTCGGAGTCTCTCATTAAGAAAACAAAACTAACAATGGAATATATTTTTCAGGGTGGGCGAAGAAGGCCAGTGGGACTCAGCGAAAGGCATCATGACCCCAACGAACACCACCAGCTACCAAGTGATAGGATTGTTTCCGTACACGGTGTACTCGTTTCGGGTTGTAGCTGTCAACGCCGTGGGAAACAGTAAGCCGAGTGTGGAATCTTATTACATCATCACGCTGAGGGAAGGTAATTCATTGATTTATCGTACCCGAAATGTTTGTGCAATATTGCGTGCGAACTGGGAGTTTGATTATTTCCATTTGGATTTTATTTCAGTTCCTGATGGCAAGCCTACAATTACGGCCGCCCATAACATAAGCGACGTATCCGTACTTATCGAATGGATGCCACCTGATAAAGACACCATACATGGCGAGTTTTTGGGCTATCGGATTACCTACAAAATCAGAGATTTACCAGACGAGACCTTGCAGGAAATCAGACTGGAGGATTCGACGGTTAAGGTGCGTATGAGCAGTTCATCGTGCTCTCGTGTTACGTTGTGCCTCCTGGTGATCAAAATTTGGAACTCAGAAGTTCAATTTTGCATACAATCTGACAGTAAGTATTTTAAACTTGACATTTAATTCATGATTCATGGAGATGTGCCAAAAAAAAGCTTCAAAACAGATTTCGAAATGAATGTCCACCAAGCAAAACATTTACATATTTTTGCTTTAAATTCTTATTATAATTGCCTAATTTATTTTTAACGTGTGATTGTGCTCAAATGTCATTATTATTATTTATAATTTGAAAATGACTTGTTCATTTATAGACAAAATAAATACCTTTGAAAAAATCGTTATGCAACCGCCGATGCCAATATTTTAGGTCGCGTAACTTTAAAAAAAAATTGTTAGAAATAAACAGGACATTTTCAAATTATAAAAAATAAACCTTGTGAACGCTAAGTTTCTAAAAATTTTGATTTTATCCTGTGCAAACTAAACACCTGTATAAACGAGGTTAATCCTACCATTTGGTCTAGTTTTTCGTGAATTCATGTTTCAAGAGGTTCTGCAAATTCATATTTTGCAAGTGTCTGTAATATTCCCATATTGCGATTATAAAATAATTATGAAGAAGCTTTTAATTAAGAATTGTTAAACTGGCTGGCATCTCAAGTTTTCCTTATTGCAAAATGTATACATTTACTAATTAAAAAATAACCCTGACATGATTTTATGTTTAATGCAGTATGTGGATTTTTAAATAATTTTAAGTGATATCATCAATTTATTTCACCTTAAACAGCATCTCAATACTAAATTACATCACTATAACAAGTTTCTCAAGTTATCCTTAATACGAAAAAAAACTTGTAATATTTATTAATTTTGTGTTCATTTTCCGATTTTGTCTTCTAAATATTGTTTTTTATTTCGTTTTTCAGAGTTACATCATCAAACCTTTGAAAGCTTTCACCCAGTACTTAGTTTCCGTTCAGATTTACAACCCTGAAGGACTGGGCCCAGCAACAACTGTGGTTGTGATGACAGCTGAAGGTGGTGAGTTGTTTAAGTACGGCATTTTTCCCGTGTTTCCTAGTGGATACGGTAGTTTTTCTGGAAATTGCTCGACTAGGTAATATTTCTTTAGTTTTTCTGTCACTAATTTAATAGCAAAGATCCATCGCAAGGGTTGCTTTTAAACTAGGGCTTCTGTGTAAGACGCCATTGTTTTTTTTTAATTCGGAAAATGCGGTTTCTCGTAGTGGCCGCTAGGTGCCGACAGCTGCTTGTCTCTCTCGGCAGTGTGATCCGTGGCGCCTAGGGATAATACTCTGATATTATTCTTTGTTGTTGTGCCATTCATCGCAGAAAATTCAATTTCCGATATCTTCTGCCGTAAAACGGCACAATTTCTTTATCTGACATGCAAAGCGAAGTTATTTTGGAATTTTCCACTTGAACTGTGAATGGATATTGTAGTATATAAGGAGACTGTTATAGCTTTCTCAACACCCTGTGTTTCAGAAGTTCTGAGTTGGCCACAGTGCTTTAGGCAAAGTAATGATGTCCATTAGTTCAGGGACTACTCGTCGATAGGGTTTTTTATTTGGCATTTTTGGAATCAAGTTTAACTGATTTAATAGAATAAACAATGCGATCTTGTCATCGTCGTGAGGTTTCACACCAGGGCTGGCAACTTAGTTAGGATATGGCAATTTTCTATTAGTAGCTTGCGCTAAAGTTTATATGAGGGCGTAAAAGTTTGTGAGGGGAACGAAACATTGAATGGGGGATTTCCTATTGCGCAGGCTGGCATCATTTTCCCCTCCCAGTTTGGCGCCCTCCCACCCCGTCGTCCGCAAGGCTCGTATATGGACCTCATTTTAATGCAATTATTATAACACACTGGAATAAAATAAAATGGTTCAAACGTACAGAGGTAAGGCAATCTCTACCCAAATCTCAGTTAAAATAATTCGTTTAGGCGCTGTCCTGAAATTGTTATGTTCGTAAGAATATTACGCTGACTTGGTTCAATTTCTTGTTGTTTGTGTTTGCTCTTTTTTGGCCATCTTTGGGATTTTTAAAGGGAATATGGCCGAATGCCAACGAAAAGCGCTCGAAAGTTGACGTTTGTCTGGTTTAAATAAGATTGTCATTAGTGGGATCTGTAAATGCGGATGGAGATAATAAGATACGGATGACTTGAAGATGATAGAATTTAATCTAGATCTAGAACTGCGGTTGATTATTTGACGAAAAATCTTGACACCCGTACGTGCTCTTGTTAGCTTTTTTTATCCGATCTCTTCATTTGTTCAGTTATTTTTGTATGATCGCGGTAGAGTTGGTGAACTTAGTTTTTTTTTTTATCTTCGCGCTGATATCTAGATTAAATTTGTCATAAACAGGATACACTCGATGAAGGGTTAAATGGGCGCTGCTTTGCTGGTTTATTTATTTAGTCGATAAGCTATGAATGTGGAGCGAAATTCCGCTCACTTGATTACTTCGTTTGAGAGGCATTAAGCGCTCGCTTGTTGCTCAGTTCTCCGTTACGATGACCTGCAAGGACCATATTGCCTGTTCATTAAACACATCCTAAATAAAACGTCCGCATTACATTTATTGAATATTTTTCAAAAGAAAATTACTTTATTAACTGTATATCCTATGCATTTAACAGTGAAGTTTGCACCTTGTTCTCCCGGAACAGACTGCTATTGCTCGGTACTCAGTACTGTACTGTATGTGCGATATCATGTAGGGCAAAGCATAAGTAATTTATAGCCCAATTTGTTTACATAGGGGCCTAACTTGACTGTTTGTTTTAGACCGCGAGATTAATTGCTTTACATAGAAATTAACGCATGCCGTTTAATAAAATTGCCTTATCATTGACAACAGTGATTGAAATTGACATTTGTGCAATTAAAATGTAAATGATAGCCTATAAGCTGTGTCTTAAAAATTATAAGAAATATGGAAAACGTAATTTATGTAGTGGACACCATAATTTTATGTTTGCGTCTGCAAAGTTTGATATTCTTGATAGAGGTGGTTGACCCTAAATTGGGTCTTTTTTCGTATAAAGACTCGCAAGATAATTCTCTATATTTGATTCAAGGCTGCTTTGCTTTGTGCACCTTGATAATGGGTGCTTTAACATAACCTGGTTAAATTTGTAATATGTAGGTCATTCAGGTGTTTCTTGAAGCGCGGGACAATACATAAAACGCTTTTTAAAACGTAAATGTACGTCAACGTTTTAAAGCACTGCTGTTTTGGTCTTGGGCGGATCTTGTAACAATGCTGCTCGTGAAATTCCAAAGTGATGATGCATGTGCCGATTTGTAATTTACCTACCAAATGATGCACTTTTACTTTTCAGATCACATATTCATTTGGGCACACATTTTGTTTTTCACCGAGTTTTATTTTTAATCCGAACTTCCTCTAGTTTTCTTTTGACAGTTTACATTTTTAGAAAGCTGATAACGAAATCAGTCACCCTATATTTGGCACTCCCAGTTTCCCACATGTCTCTTCTTCATTCTCAGCCATTTCCTGACCTCTGGCTTTCCCTCCACTCCCTCCCACACTACTTCCAACTATTTGCTGTCTGTGGGCAATTTTTTAACTATTTCCAACCCTACCCCAATCGTTATTTCATTTCCTTCCGCTTTTCTTTGTATCTGAATCAAGCTTGGCTTTGTCACATGAACAGTCCCATTATACAGTGTAATTTGTTTAAAGTTAGTTGGAGGCAATCGCTACCATGTTGTTGATGGCCTTCTTGGTGATTTCAATTAATAAATCCTGCTGAATGGGCGAGATATTAGTTTGTTATAAGCAGGCCCTACTGAACTTTTTGCTCGTTGTCTGCCTTATAATTGAGTTAGTAGAATCATGTGGGTAGTCCAATTCCAAATTCTTGCATCATTTGCTCAAAAAGATAGCGGGTTAGCCTACTAGTGCCTTCAACTAAAATGTGTAATTGTTAATAAAAATAATTGTTCAGTTAATATTAGTTTGTTTTGTGGACCAATGTTTAACGCTTTTATACGGATATGTACAGACAAAAAAGATTCGACTGAGTGAACATTCTCCTACTGCTGTGGAAACTGGTTCGGACAAATAGTGCACTAACCCCTGATCCACACATGCGTTCACAAATTTTCGCCTTGCGTTTGGCCGCAAACATTTGCTGTTATATGTTCATGTGCAAATGTTTGTTCAAACTAGTCTCCACAGTAGTAACCAAATGTCCACTCAGTCGAAACATTTTGTTCCCTGTAGGGATTTGTACAGAAAAAGCGAACATTCATCCATATGGCAAATTTGTTTTCAAGTTACAAAAATGGCTTGCGTTACTGAAACGTTTCGATTAGTTTTATTACCCATTATGTTAATTTTTTTTCTTCACTTGTTGAATTTTAATTGTTGATCGCTGCTTTTATGCTATAGTTTCTTATAATCTCGGGCCCAAAGTTTAAGTCCTTTTCGTTTTTTATAGTGCCTAGCAAACCTGTAGGCCTGCAAAAGATACAGGTGACCAATAACATGGTGAAGTTGGAATGGTACCAACCTGAGCATCCCAATGGAATCATCAAGGGTTACAGGCTTTATTACATGCACAAAAATTACACAGATGTAAGAACGCTCAGGAACACTGAGCCTAAAATGGAATATGTTCTTACTGAACTCGGTAGGTGTCATGCTAAGTTGCACTTGTCAACTGTGTCCTTTTCCATTAAAAATTTGACTAATTTCAAGGTGTGTTATTTTTTTCTAGAGCCCTACAGGTCATATAAAATTTGGGTGAAAGCATTTACTGTTGAAAATGAAGGGGAGCCCAGTGATATGATCACGGTGTGGACAGATGTTGAAGGCCCCAGTCATCCGCAAATCTTGAATCTCACTTGTCAGTCGTTTGACAGCCTTTACTTGCACTGGCAGCGACCTCACCTTTACTACCATCAAGTAGACTACTACTATGTGTATTATCGACCGGTGAAGTCTCAGGAATTTGAGCAGCTGGCTGTAGAAAGTCCAAACAATAGAGAAGATCATTCGGTTAGTTTATGCAAATAAACTTCAGAAATGTTAAGTGCGAGGAAAACGCAATGTTTTAAACGTGGCAAGCCAAATTTTATTACATCAAGACTTGTGAATTTTAATTCATTCTTTTATTGTACTTCAGGCCTTCTTTGAATTTAGGCAATTTTTCAGTTTTTTAAAAAAAATCCATGCCATAACTAAATATCGCATGTGTATATCTTTCAGATGTTCATCCCAAATTTAACCGCTAACACGAAGTACGAAGTCAAGGTGCGTGGTGCCACCCGAAGCCTCATCGAGAAGAACCACGTTTACAAGGGACCATTTTCAGACTCTCGTGAAGTATTATTGCATCCCCGGTGTTCCAGCCTCTGTAAGTTTGCTTTTCTATTTTCACACTCTTTCCAACCTTTGCAGAGAACTGCATTTAAATTTCTGATCGCAAATTTTAGTTGCAAGTTACCCTGAGCCGATGAGCGATGCTGATGGTGTCAGTGCTGGAATGATCGCTGGCCTTGTCTGTGCTTCCTTCACTCTCATTTTGGCTATTTTGGCCCTCATTTTATGGAGGTAAGAATATAAGCTTAAAAATATATGGTGCCATGCACCTCACCTCCCTAGTTTTCTTCGTATTTCAAGGTTTGACAAGTACACCAAATGATTCTCCTATACATATTTTTTATTCTAAGATTAGATAAGACTTTAAATAAGTGACATCTCAAATTTCATTTAGCTTATCACTATCATGATACTGCCATTATTTACAGAATTTTTTTTGGGTATGTACCTTGCTAAGGGTTGATAAAGCGGTGTTACCTACACAAGTTTGAATCAATAGTTTGACGTTTGTTTTACATATCCTGGGGTGTCTTAACTTGCCTACAATGTGGATTCTTGGCCCAAGGGAATTGGTTACTAGGTTTCTGCTGTCTAAATGTTTTTCATTGTTGAATTTCTGATTCTCTTGCAGAAAATGCTTCCAAGCCACATATTACTATTTAGATGATCCTCCTCCACCGAAAAACAACGCTTCGCAGCTGAATATGAACGAAATTTATGGCAAGTCCGATTGTTACTTTCGGTGATTTCTAACCCTCTTGTTTTTACTTCAGTCTTTAATTAAACAAGTGTTATTTCAAATGCAGACGAGTCGGAATATCCGTCCATTCCATTTCATTTGTGGATCAAACATGTGTCTAATTTGCACGCTGATGGTGATATTGGATTTTCCAAGGAATATGAGGTATATTTGTCATTCTAATAAAACCTAATTTGTATATATAAATCCCTGGTCAATTACAAAATGTATTGTCTATCCAGTCTATACAACAAGTAACTGTGGGAGACTATTCGGCTGAGCAATCTCAAACGGCGGATAATAAATCCAAGAATCGATATCTCAACATTGTGGCATGTAGGTTGAAAAATGTGATTTAAATGCTTTGTTAGAATGTCTGACGTTTCACAATAAATATTATAATGTGTAAATATTTTACAGACGACCATAGTAGAGTTCTCTTGCGACAGCTACCGGGTCAGAAGAAATGTGGCGATTATATAAATGCCAATTATATTGATGTCAGTTTTTCTTTTAATGTTTAATTGAAATTGTCTGGTTTGAAATTGTAATTTTATAACAATGCCTGTTTTTGTTATTCAGGGTTATCATAAGCCAAAGGCTTACATAGGGACACAAGGTCCCTTGCCTTCTACCTTCGCTGACTTTTGGCGAATGGTATGGGAGCAGCGAGTGGCCATTATTGTCATGATTACTAATCTGATTGAGCGGGGAAGGGTAAGCGAAGACACAGTACGTCATCATCCCTCTTTTCTTCTTCTTTCTTTACTGTTTCTCTTGGTTTGACTGGTGGTGGCTGTTGTCGCACATCTTTGCTTTACCAAAATGTTTTGGGCTGCGGTATTGGGATGCTTTACATTTCTGCACACATCAATGCATGCTTAAAAACAAAATGGTGAATATTTGTTTCCTCGTGTGTTGCTCTTCTTATAATGCCTTCAGAAACTTTTCTTAAATTAAAAAAAATTTGAGATTGCAAGTTGTTGATTAAAACTATTACACGAAACTCAAATTTCAAATCTGTAAGATAAGGTGCACGTGGAAAGGATGCTTTCTTATATGTCTTGGTGATGTTGCCTTAAACAGAAAAGCTTAACTCGCTGAACTTCTGAGGTAATCTGTAAACAGAACTTTCAAGCTATAAATCCTATAATTTCACAACTTTTTACTATACACCACGTATTTCTCGTCTGACATTTACATCTTCTTAATTTCTAAAGAGGGATGAATATAGTTATTTTTATTGTCCTGTTTGAAATGCTTTTAACGTTAGTGATTTTTTTGAGAACATTGTGTTACTCGTTTTATTCATTTTATGCATACTTTTCCAGAGGAAATGTGATATGTATTGGCCGAAAGAAGGCATAGAGACTCACGGTTTCATCCAAGTAAAGCTTCTTAAAGAAACAGTTCTGTCTACCTACACAATACGAACGTTTACATTAAAGAATCTCAAAGTCAGGAAGGTATGAAGCGACATGAAACTCGTATATTTGGCATAAATTTCCATTCGGTTCAGTTTTATAATCGGCTTGTTTTTCCGATAGAAACATCAGTGTGAACGCATGGTTTATCAGTATCATTACACCAACTGGCCAGACCATGGCGTGCCTGAGCATCCATTACCAGTGCTCAGCTTTGTGCGCAAGTCAGCGGCAGCTAATCCAGACGATGCTGGGCCAATTATTGTGCACTGCAGGTTTGCATTTCACTATTTTTGCAATCATTATTATTTTAACTTTGTTTTAACGTTTGCGTATTGACAAAAAAGGCAAATGATGAATATGTGCTTCCAAAGAAAATAACCAAGTTACGTTGTATATGTTTCAGTGCTGGAGTGGGGCGCACTGGCACTTATATCGTGCTTGATGCGATGCTGCGACAGATTAAACGTAGCAGAGACATAAATGTCTTCGGATTCCTTAAGCACATAAGAAGTCAGCGCAATTACTTAGTGCAAACTGAGGTTAGCTAAAATATTTTACTTGTTTTGCAGCGTTGTTCAAAAGGAACGTTTTGTTTAATTCTTCCAGTATTTCTAAAAACTTGTCTTTTGTGATTAGGAGCAGTATATTTTCATTCATGATGCTCTCCTGGAGGCCATTGAAAGCGAGGAGACCGAAGTGGGGCTTCCTTATCTCGGACGCTATTTGCAGTGCTTGCAGACATCCAGCGACGCCGAGAGGAATTCCACGGTTTTGATGCCACACGGAGATCTGCACCGCACAACACCGTCATCACCTCACGGATGGCATTTATTGGAGCGGCAGTACAGGCGAGTGACGTGCTTTGAGCCCAAGGACTTCCAGTTAGCCTCTGCTCGCAAGCCATGCAACATCAGCAAGAACAGGGACCAAAACGTGGTTCCTGTGGAAGCCTATCGAGTGCACATTTCCACGAAACCGGGCATTGAAGGATCCGATTACATCAATGCCACATTCCTACAGGTAAACTGCGAATACGACCTTATGTTTCCGATCTACACACAATTACATGTTGCGTGTGATTCAAATGCTTTTGCTTTTTCCATTCTACACAGGGCTTTCATAAGTTGCGCGAATTCATAATAACTCAGCACCCACTGCCCAATGTTTCCTCCGATTTTTGGCAAATGGTTTGGGACCACAACGTTCAGACGATTGTCGTCATTTCGGTCGTCGACGATCAGGTACAGTTGGTCGCATATTTTCAGTGGGTCAAAATAAATCTTAAGAATTTATTAACCGTGTTTAACTTTCCTTGCTAGAACTTTGAACCTTTCTGGCCAACGAAAGACGATCCTCTCATTTCGGAAATCTTCACCGCGAAATTGTCCAGCGAAACTGATTATTCGTTTTATCAAACCAAGGACTTTATCATGCATTCAAACCAGGTGAGCTCATTGGTAGAACCTGGAAAATTGTGCCCCATTAAATCGAATCGTTGTTTCAATTACTCGACCAAGCACGAACATCTGTCTTCAAAGCATGAATTTTTTATCATTTCGTTTGCTCTAGGACGATTACGAATTGGTCTGTCGCATGATTTATTGTCCTAATTGGCCCGAGTGCAGCTCACCTTTGTCAGCAGTTTTCGATTTGGTTCGCATCGTCCAGCAGTGGTTTGCCGAGAACCAAACTGGTCCGGTCGTTGTGGTCGATCGGTAAGCTTAATTTTAAAGTATTTTTAACATTAGTGTTTTTTTAGCATATAGTGTTTTTGAACCAATCCTAATTCATTACCGTTTCCAGAACTGGTGGTACCGAAGCAGCCACATTTTGCTGCCTGACATCTTTGAGCAAGCAGCTGGAGTTCGAAAACAAAGTGGATGTGTATCAGTATGCCAAGCTGTATTACATGAGACGTCCTCACATTTGGAGGAATCAGGTAGGACAAACCTAACCAAATTCTTATTTAAAAGCCACATTTTTGAAAAATCCATGATACAAATGTTTCGCGATGATAGGTGACTGCGATTAATTTTTTTCATGACGAATTGTGGAAACACCATTATCGGGGCAACCTTTCAATATTTCTATTCTGCATTTGCTTTTAGGATGATTATCTGTTCCTGTATCGCGCTGTCGAAAGCTTGGTATGCAGTGGACCAAATTCTTCCACTGGAACGAACATGGTCAGCATGGACTCCGACAGTCGCCACAGCTTAAATGGGCATGCCAATGGTCATCTGGTCAACATGGGTTGCTCGTCACCACGCTCTTCGCTCGTAGTGGAGCCACCCATCTCCTCCTCCGCCTGCACCAATCCCAACTCATCGTCAGCTTCCTCCACTCCGCTCCCGCACTCCCCTACACTACCGTCACCTTCCTCCATTTCACTGGAGCGGATCATGCTGGCTGGCAATGGAAGTCCGGTGTGATTGAGCCCACCTTCGAGAAACGAACATGGTATGAGCATAGTTGATGATAGTGTATCAGTTCCGGTGCAGGGGTCTGCGTTTTCCGATCTTCATGAGATGTGTAGTACGGAGGGACGGGAAGACCCGGGTTTCGCATCTCGAGATTCGAATATGTCATGGGAGCTCTCGCGCTTTTGTTGCTTTTTAAAATTGTAACTCTGTGACGTTTTGGTGACTTCCGAACTTAATTCCAGAATGGAAGGGTTGAATTACTTTTAGTTACAGTGGAATTTTATCGCTGCCTTAATGTCGAGTTTAATCTGCAGTCATTAATAATCGTGCGCTTATTTCATGAAGCTATCTGGCATTCTGGGGACTATTAAGAACGTTGCGGCAATATTTCGTCTGGTTCCCTTCGTTGCTTTGAGGTCTTTCTCAGTAGAAATTGCTTGAGGAAAAACTGGCATAATATTGCATTTTCCACCTTGGTTTCTAAGTATCATTGACATTCTTTCTAATCAGTATTTCCGTTTAACTCGCGATTACAAACTGCATGAGTTTTGTTGCAGCTTAATATTGCGTTCTCGTTAATCATGTTGACTGCGTAAATGTCTTTTGACGGATTCTAGAGGTTTGGCGGTTTTTATGTTACTCGTGGCTTCTAAACTTTAAGACTTAAGAAATTCTCTGATCCCGTGATCTGTTGACATGTCAACTCTGACAATTCTTCATTTTCAGTCAATCTACATAATTATGTTAAATTATACCGCGTTAGTTGGACAGCTGAATTTCCGACTGGATTTCAGGCCCAGAAGTGAACTTGTTTTGGGGTCCAATCTATTATTGATAAATACTCGAAGGGGGTTTGGCCCTGCTAGGCTGTGGGCTGAATGTGTACCGAACAAATAAGCTGAAATGTAACCCTAAACAAAAACTGTTTACGGGCATTGCTCCGGAGGCAGTTTTTTTAAATGTTTTTCCAGTAATTTTTCCACACTGCCAGCGAGTATTTGTGTCTGGTGTGCTATTGTTGTTTATAAACACGTATTTTTAGTGTAATTATACGTGCCTATATATGTATGTACAGATGCTATACACCGATGAAGTTCTTTTTGTAAATAACGTGCTTTTTATTGATTAAAGATTCAAGAAAATGATGCTATAATATCTTGAAACTATCTGCCAATTTTTTTCTATGATTTAGTGGTTTTCTAATTTCACGTTGTTCAAAATGAGTTTATAGATTGCGCTGGAATTTTGAAAAGATCCACCTCCGCCATGTGCTGAGAAAAGTAAATTTCAAATTTCGCTCCCTTTTTATTGTTATTTCCTGAATTTTCTAAAAGCTAAATTTCGCCCTGTATAAAATGTAATAGGAAAAGTTTTTGAACCATTTACGTTTTTCAAAATATTTCACATCAATTGCAAAGAGATTTCAAATTATCAGTATTTTTCACTAGCCTATTTTGCTTCATTTTTGGGTATCCCTGTATTTATTTCTGCTACTCACCGCTTGACACATCAACAAAGGTGCCTGAATGCTAGCCCCAGAGAGCGCACAAATAATACTATTAGTCGATTTGTGGGCCAACGATGGAAAGGAGTAGAGTCATAGAATCTTCCCTGGTTAGGATTTGTGCTGTGCCCTAGTTCGGCTGCTAAATAACATCGCATGATGCCCATTAAAATGTTGTAATGTATTACAAAGAGTTATATTAGATTGATGATGATGAGTGTCTTGGAATTCTAGAAAGAATTATATGTTCTTTTGAGAACGAGTGACAATTATGGATGATTGTATTGACGTGGATTATATCGAGTTGTGTGTCGATGAAATTGCTTTAGAAGGACTTGACGGTAAATGGAACTTTGTTTGTTCTCAGCAAAAATAGCTTGAGATGAATGTGCTTGTTTAGCTTTATAATGGTTAAGAAACTGAAATAATATTTGGAGTACTTAATTATCGTAATTTCTACATGCGAAATATATTTGCATGATATGCAATGCGTATCGAATGCATGATAACCTAATCTAGGCAAAATCCCTGAACTGATAGTGCTGGACAAATAAAGAATTTTTGGATTTGAATAAAATTCTTTCAGGTATAACTCTCTCATCATTATGGATACGCCTGCAAAACAGGCCCAATTTCGCCATGGTATTGGATGAACCAGCCAAAGGTTATCTTTGGGAAATATGTGCTTTGCAACCAGACGTAGAAGGCTTTGCGCTTTTAGAAGAGAGACCTCCTCTAGTCATTTACAACAGATTTGCCAATGTGGATTCAGACACAGGGCTTATAAATGAGCCTGTAAGCATGACATTTGACGTTTATGTAATTCTGGGTTGAAGATTGCAAGTAGTAATGTTTTTGTTAATTTTAGGGAGAAAATTGTGTGGATATTTATCCAATTTGCATAACAAAAGACCCAAACACTTTCGGTTCGTGCGAGACCTACTATACCAGGACGAATGTGACTTCTGAGATCAGGAATGCAAACCAGCTACTTATGTCTCTCAGTCAAGCTATGGAAAAGTAAGCAATGATACTTGAATGTATAGCGTGAAAACAAGAAATGTCACATGACACTATTTTGAAGGCGAATCTTAAATAAATAAGTTTCGGATGTTGTTAGTAATAAAAAAATTTCTCACTAAATGCAGAACACATATTTGCAAAATGGTTCTTCATAAAGATTATAAGGAATTGCAAAAAAGTCCCCCTATAACCATTATATTCTGAAAACATTACAGCTGTTTTTCAAGTTGCTTTTTCTTTAACGTTTTCATGCTAGATGGGGTGAAAGATTAGTTTTGGTTGCTTCTTTGGAACGCCGACAACGAACTCTTTTGGGTTGCGACATAGATCCTCAAGTTCGCCTCAATCAAATGCAATATGCAATGCTGGAACGCATTGGAAGGTGTGTAAGCTGCAAGTTTTAGAATACAACAATGAGACATTTCTTCCAAAACAGATGCTGAATAATGCACCATTTTTGTCTTGTACCAAGGTCTCGTTACCTCGGCGAAGTAACCCAGGGAAGATACAGCTTAGCGGGACTACATTCTTCTGCCAAAACTCTTTTTTACCACCGGAAATTACTTCTAAAATTAGGACTTGTCATTAAGCAGGTAAAACCAGTACATTTTATCTTTAGCATTAGTCATTTTTATTTCTGTTTTAGAGGTAAAGAAAATAATTAGGCGTTTGTCTCTTTAGCTTCATTATCAGAAATCTTGTACTGGACAGTTACGTACTGGAATGCTTCTGCACTTGACTCGGTTCTATGTTGAGCGTAAATCTAAAGTGATTTTAATGCTCCAAGAACTGTGCAGATATCTTCAATCGAAGCCAGATCACTCCAGTAGCTTGGTATCAGTTCGAGCTCATTTGGTAGGATTTGTGTGATTTTTGCTTATTGACCTTCTGGAATATTCCTGACACTGGATTTTCATGGCTGAATTTGCATCTTATCTGCAAATAGGGTTTAAAGCAAAATATACTGAAGCATACACTCAAGAAATGCTTCTTGAAGTTGACAGAGTCCAAACGGGTATGTAGTGAAAGCTGTGTTGTACTGAAAAATGTGAAATTGTACATTTTGACAAGTTAAAAAAATTGGAATCTAAAAATAATTTGCTATTTACTTATTGTGTTAGGAAGGACAATTTTAGCCTAATTGATAATGAAAGCTGTATAACTATTTATGTATTATTGATTTCAGGTTGCTGTGCGTGATGTTGATCCAAATGCTCCTGATGACCAGATGTATTTCAATAATAAATCGTTGAAAATGGTTCGAATGATTCGCTTACGAGACAATGTGGATCCGGAAAATCTAGAGAAAGTGTTATACGAGGAAGAAGGCGAAAGCAGCAAAGGGGGAACAAAGAGAGAAGCTCAAAAGACAGGATCTGATGATGAGGGTGCTGATGAAGAGGATGAAACGATAGAAGAAGATTGCTCAGAACTGGAAGAAACCAACAGACGCGGGCAGCTGGACCAAGAAGCTAAAATTACTTTGAGGAGACATGGTAGAACTCATTCCTTATTTTACTAATGTTTGCGTTTTTATATTATGAAATTTAATAAATCCTAGTTAGTAAATTCACGAGGTACTCAAATTAAGACTTAAATTTCCCTCGTGATTATTTCAAGGTATCCCCAATCCACAAAACCAAGTCATTGAGCGTACCTTGTTACATCAAGCCTACACACTTATAGAGAAATTAGGACCAGAGGGCGGCAGCATCCATCAAGTAGGAGAGCTTCTGGGAGTGCCACGGTTGGAAACCCGTGCGCTGTGCCGCAATCTGAAAAAGCTCAACGTGGTTTCAGCTATAATGAAAGATTCAGGAAGACAACGTATTACCAGGTATGTGCATTATTACATATAGGCAAGATAAGGTCAAAATGTATGTTACTATTTTTAAAATTTAATATGATACTTGGAAATATGACTTCTCTATTTTAAGATATATTGCCAAACGTTACATGAGTACTAGCCAGGAGCATCAAGAGCTGTACAAGGAATGCCAGAAAATGCTGGAATTTACTAGAGGCATGTTGTCCAGTATGTCTTTAATTTTTTTATTTTGTGTAAGGGATCAATTACACTTACCATGATGCACCAATCTTGGAGGAATTTCTAACTTCCATGACCATTAGAAGGACGATTTTGAGATAATTTTAAGGCTATTTTATTTTTGTTTTATTTTGAGGTATGACGACGAAGGCGATACTGGTTTTTGTTGTGATGCATGAAGGCAGAGTTAGAATTTAGTTTCATTTTATGCCAATGTTGTGGGTTGTCCCTTCTAATGTTTTTAATGTAATTAGGATCGACTGAAACCATGGTTCAGCCATTGCCAACAGTTGTCCCAATTGAGAGTGAAGCGAAAGCATCCAGGGATGCTTTGCCCTCAATTGTGGAATTACTTGATAAATCGGAACCTGTCACAACTGAGCAACGAACCACAGAAGAAGCGGAAACTTCAGGAATTAAACAAGGACCTGGCACATTGTTGGAAGACATTCAGAAGATCTGTACGACAGTGAATGGAGTTGAAGGTCAAAATAAATTTAAAAAAATACATAGTTACATCTGTAAAAATAATGCCAAATGATTGAAACTTAACGAAAATTTGTTTTAGATTTGAATCTCACATCTAAAGTTGTGAAGAGAGTAAACCTCATCCTGCAAGCTGTGCGCGATGCTAAAGTGATATCAAATCATGTTATCCTTCAAAGGGTGAGTATGAAGAGGAATGATTATCATTAACACAGCTTTGCAGGGTGTGCATACGATGGTCATTTTATCATTTCAGTTAATAATGAATTCCGAGGCGGACGAAGGAACCAAAGTGGACAGGAAGTCAATTTTCCGAATCATAAAACGTCTAGCCAAGGAAGGCTACCTCAAGTACGTGCATTCCATTTTCAGACATGGCGGAAAAGAGAGAAGGGTAAGCTAGAGCATTTGTATTTTGCACAATTTGTTAATATTTCATCCCATGGAATTCCAAAGTTCCAATTTGTGCTTTTATTTACACGTTGCATTTCAGATTCATTTAATTTGTGATTCCTCTTTGCCCAACAATGATCCTTTGATTGTCAGCGCACTAGAACAGGCGAAATTCAAACATTTTGCAATCTCGAATGAAACATCCAAAGCAATGGTAAATAGGGATTTTGGTGACATTTGCTGTTGGCCTTTGAGACAGTATTCGAATCGTTTTATCACTTTTAGTATCGTGAAGGAAAAAAAGGGAAAAAACAAAAAGGTGCTAACGATGAAGCGGAAACAGTTACCCTCCAGAACCCAATTCGGATGAGCGTACTGGAGCTGCGGAATCTGTATGACAATGAACTGAATCGGTCACGCATACAATTTGATTGTGTACGCCAGTGCTACTTATTACATTTAAACTTTGACGAGGTTCTCGAATTGCATCTAAATGTCAACATTTCGGTCCTGATCTATTAGCAATAACTATTATCTTTCAGAGAATTGGTCGTCATTATGGCCATGAGCCGAAATTCATGCGCCTGAAGGGTTTTCATGAATTCCTATTTTACCTGGTTTACGCATACGAAGGCCAAGAGGATCTGCCAGTGCCCTATGAAGTGAAAAGTGCAGAAATGAAGCAAGTTTTGCCTTGGCCAAAGGTTTATCAACCGGACATTTCCTGGAAAATGTTCGTTTCTCCTCTTCCCACGTACCAAGGTAAGTGAATAGGATTGTTTTGTTATATGCAGTTTTGCAGGGGTATTCGGCAGATCACGTAACTTATTTCCATCTTCCAGGGTGGCGCAAAGGCTGGTGTCTCTTCAGCGACGTCCTGTTGCGAATGCCGCTTTCTTTACTCGTCAAAATGGTCAATTACAATTTCAAGGTAAAGAGCAATGCTTTGCAACCGAGTGTAATCATCTGCCGAGCTCTAACTTTATTAGCTATCCCTTGATAACGATTTTTAGATTGACGGAATTCATGACTATTTGAACGATCCCATAAAGCGGCACCTGCCAATAAGCCGACTGCCTCAGAATATTCGCAATTACCTTCTCTATGCCCGCAAATACATTTTCTCTTCGCACGATGCGGGCACCAAACTTGCCTACATGGGATTGTTGTCCTTCAGTGAAAGGGAACTCAAGGATAAGGATCAGGTAGCTAAATTTCTCTAATTGAAGGCTGATAACATTTAGACAAGCAAGATTGTCTTTTATACTAAGCCACAATGCAATCATCTCTTTAGGTGTTTTTGTTCGTTCACGTGAAGGCCCGTGTTGTAGATACAACCATATCCAATCCTGGGTACCACAAGATCTCGTCAGACAAAGAATACCCTGTGAGAGACTATTACTTGCAGACGCTGAATGATTTTCACAATTTCTGGATGGATTTGGAAACTGTTTGCATGAGCACACCTCTCGGATCTTACAGTCATGATCAGGGAAAGGCACTCACGTTTGAAACCCTGTTCAGAAAACCGCCGCTGATAGAAGCAGCTGCGTCTAAAAAGGACGAGGAAATAGTAGATGAATGGGTCATCCCTGGAGATGGATTGGGTGCAGGGGGACTGGACTCGGCCTTTTTCTCGTAAGGACTCTGGCCAAAGTTTTCCTGTTTAAAACAAACATGCTGTGGTGCCAGATTTCATAATGGTAGCAATGAATTTATCTAAGGTTTGTTTACCAATTGTTTCTAGGCATTTGAAGCGCAATTGGTCATGGGTAACTATATCGTCTGGGACCACTAAAACTGCCATGGCGCACCCTTTACATTCGTCAAAATATGCCATGTGTCCTTTAGATGTGGGTGATCCTTCCAATGTAAAGACATCCTCATTGATGGTTACTTTAAAAGACAAATCAGGTATAATTAATATTTCAGCCACTCTCCATTTTTCGTGAGAGATGTTAAATTCGCTCATATATAATTTGTATATTTGTATATAATTGTAGGAAGTGAAAGTGATGTGCCAATTACCAAAAAAAGATTGACTCGACATGCGATCAACACGCAACTCAGCACGTTGACAACAGGCAAAAGTGGAAAAAAGAATGAAGAAAATGTGCAATCGCAAATTACTAAAAAGGGCAAAAATGCAAAGGAAGGTAATATAGCTTGAATTTTTTGATATATTATTTTGCACAAGTTTGAACAGTGTCAACCGAGTTGTTTTCATATTAATGTCTTAGCAAGTGCTAGTTAATACTTTTTACTTTCCTTTCTGAACTGGCTAAATGTTTTTCCTTAGATTCTGGTAAACCAACATCTAGCAAGTTTGATCCGCAGGTTCGAACTCTAAAGTGGAAATTTCACCGCGTTCGAAAGCCCTATTATGACGAGAAAGATAAAGCCGCGCTGCAGCTTGTTCGTAAGCAACGAGTTGGATGGTCAAAGCAAGAGGACAGCATGGTTGTTACCTCGGCCAAATTTGGCAGTTTTCTTCACTTTATTGTTACCGTTGTTTTCTCGAGTCTGATTCCATGAAATCTTTCAGCTTCTTCTCTGCAAAGTTGCTTCAAATTTGTTCCAAGTCAATGCCAAGTATTTGATCGTTCCGTTCACTGCTGTTCGGGACTTCTTGCACCAACACTTGGAGGTACCCAAATTGACAGTTCATCTTATTAACAACTATTATGTATAGCAAATTCAAATTACATATTATTTATTTCAGGCTAGCAGAGATAAGACGTCAAGAGCGTGTCAGAGGCGCCTTCATTACATGCTCAGAAATCCCCAAACTGTTTTCAACAACTCGGTTTTTGTCGGGGAATCTCTTCAAGACCAAGTATTATTATTATTGAAAATAAGTGGACTGAGCTAATGCAGCAAATTAAAGAAGTTGTAAAATAAATGTAAAACCAATTTCATTTCGCCCATTGCAGGAGATTTTGGAATTATGCAATCTGCCTTATGTACCAAGAACCAATGAAGCAGAATGGATCAGTCGGTTTGAGGCAGTGATGTCCAAACTTATCATCAAGATAAAGAATCCTACAGCTCCTGTGCAAAGCGGCAGTTTTCCGGACACATTAGGTGATAGATCGAAACGTTTCTTCAAGCCGCATTTGGCCTCTTCAAAATTATGATTTAAATAACTGGTTTGGCAATTTTTGTCTTTAACGCTTTAGAGCAATTACATAGTCAGTATAAAATCAGGGATGCCACGGAATTTGGGAATGCTGCTACCACGCAGAATGATGTTAAAAACGTCGTGGACATTCATTTCAACGTGGTTTCCACTTTGATATTGGTTCGTAACCTTGTTCCGTTTCACAGCAGAGTGGCATTTACCCACAGCACTTGTTTATTTCTAATGATGCATTCGTGCGGCTTTCAGTGCTCCGTTGCAACATTGAGCGATGGCATCAACTGGGGATACTATCTCTACCAAATCTACCAACAATACCCAGAATCGCTCTTGCTTTCGGCTCTGGCCAAACATCGTTCAGCTCACGTTCTCAGCAAACGAAAAAACTTTGGGCGAGGAGCCAAAAGACGAATGTTGCTCATTACGCTACCGTATCAGCTGTCTGTTAAGTCAGTGTTCATCTTGGCATTATATAATGCAGGAATGCCCTAGTCTTATAGCATTGACTAAAATGTTTAATTCTTGTGTTTTGGATTTCCTTCTTAGGTATGATTACTTGTTTTTGAGCCGGTTTAGAGAACACATTTTCTCTGAATCCCATAAAATGATGCAATCGTTGGTGCAAGATTCGATGAGTGGTGGTTCTGGAGTGAACATTGTGATAGATCAGGAAGGAGGATATGCAGCAACTATAATAGCGCTAGTGGTAACCAAAAAGGTGATATATATTTGTTTGTAAATTACCAAAGCATGGACTGTATAAAATAGTTTCTTGTTCTGTTAGTTTTAAAAAAAATGTTTAAATATTTCAGGTACTGTTTGAAATAACAATTCCAGATGAAGTCATAATTTTGAATGCGGACGAACTCGATCGCCATTGCAAGGCTTTCATAAAAAAGATGCGAGTTTGGGAAAACAAATTGAAGAACAAGCAGGAGAACTCCATTGTTCAAAGGGTTGAGCAAGTTCAACAAAAACAGGCGGAGAAAAATGCTCTTTCTGGGGATGTTGTTCAGCCACCAGCAAAACGAATCCGATTGGACACAGGTGCAAGTAATTCCGCAAACCCTGACGATGATAGCACGGAGTTGACACAGTGCTTTCTGGAGGTTGACGGCAATAACAGCAGGACAAACGTGCCTCCGTTGACCCGGTCTTCCCGTTTTGCTCTCTACATGCTCCGACAGGAGGTGACAGAACAGCTGATCGAGAACTCGCAGCATTTGCACGATTATCTTGTGATCAAGCCTTGCACAATCCGGTGTCGATTGAACAATTTAGGAGTACCTCTGCAAGCTCTTTATCCCTTTACAACAGAGCAAATTCAGAGCATTCTAAAGAAGGTCACTGCGTAAGTAAACCTATGCTCATTAGAAAATGTTTCGCTTTTATTTTTGCCAGATTATTGTTTTTATTTGCCAATTATTCCACACGATTAATTCTTTATCTATAAACTATTAATCCAAAAATTAAAAACTATCAATATGGAATCCATTATGCTGCTAGACTTGCACATTTGTTAATAATTTCTTTGACCACTTCCATTGTTTTTAATCTCGACTTGACCAACATGGAACCTTTGCGAAAAATTGGTCATCAGTTATTATTGAGATGGCAGAACCATGTGTTGGGGGAGTCAAAAATGTTTTGGTTTGCATTCTGAACGTGACAAAATGCATTGTATAAGAAATTGGCATTCTTTGTTTAGGTATTTACCCATGGAAGATGTTCCCTTACATGACGCAAAGGAGCAATATCACGCCATGGGTCATGGTGAAGAGGTCTTCGAAGAGATGGAAGATATTTATTTTCAAATCTTTCAGCGCAATGAAATGGGACAGAGGATTAGTGAATTGAGGGACTGGTACAAGGGGCAACACCGTATTCTGCCACTAGCAATGCATCTTCATCTAATGATCAGCTGCGATCTAATTGTTTCTGTTGGGGTGGTGGAAAGGCGCTTCGTGGCTTTGAGCAAGGCCAAACCATGGCTGGTCAACGCCTACAAAATAAAAGTCGATAAAGTCATCCAGGTGGCGAATAAGGAAACTACCGGACGTGCTGTTGACCAACTGGATGTCAGTGTTCAAGATGTCGGCTCAGAGGCAGCAGAAGGGAGCAGTAATGAACAAGAACCTAACAGAATGCAGTCTGTGGTTAACTCATCAAGTCAAAGTCAACTGCGGCACACGAAGATGCCACACGTTAAGGGGATTCCTCCGCCAGATTATAATGATTCGTAAGTGGCATTAATATCCTCGACAAAATCTTTTTGGTGCAGTCGTTTCAGACGTCATGTAGCATGTAATTTGATTATATTTCTATTCATTCATCATGTTTGCATTTACGTTTAGGACTAAAGAACAAATTCGTTTCATTGGTCGTTCTTGGAGGAAGCCTAATGGTGCATTGAACGTTCAGGCATTTCGCTTCCTGCTTAATGGCATAATGGCCTACATCATGGCGAATCCAGGTGTGACCTTTAAACACTTATGCCAGAAATATATATCGGTTTTAAGCCCAGTTCAACTTTTGGAGCTGCTGGAAGTAAGTGGTTATCATACTATATCGTAAAACCCGACTTGTTTCCTCATTTCTAATTATCATTTTCTTGTAATATTACAGATTTTGAAAGATTCTGAGTGCGTACACCAAACTATGATAAAACGTAGCCACGAATCACTCCCATTTTCACCCCCTGTATCAATCATCTACGGTGAGAAAATTCAGTCAATAATCTTATTAATACAAAGTGCTGACTTAATGTTTCTCATTATACCATTTCCTGCATTTTAATACTTTAAATTTGTTAATTATAAATGTTTTGCTTGTTTGTTTGTTAGATATTTTAATTTTTTTTTCAAATTTACCCAGTTGACATCGCTAATTGACGCGTTTTGCTATGACCATGATCTCCATGCTTCCATATTTTTACCTTATTTTAAATTTTTTTGCAGCGGATGAAGAGGATTGTGCTGCTACAGCATGTTATGACCCACAAGTGGATTGTGTCATTAAACTAAGCCAGCTCCTATCAGATGAAGCAATGAACTTACTGCCAAAAAACATTTGAAGCTGAGTTTCAAGCCAACTATCAAACCAGAAAAGAAATCCGAATTTCCGAAATTTGCTATTTATCTTGCCATTTATTGTATTAAAATCACGTGTATTTACAAAACAAAATGGATTCTCTATCGTTGCCTCGAATTAAGAAGCAACAGGCAGTAAAGACAAACATTTATTAATGACAAAACAATGAAAATGTGCTTTTAAGCAGTGCAGATTATCCAGACTGACTTGACACCGGCTACAAGCGATCTAACGCCTTTTTTTCTTCTCTTGTTTATTTCTTCTGTGCGAATGACTGTGTTGGCGATATGGATTAATGTGTGGGCTGCCTTCTATGGAAGTTTCGTCGTCACTGGAATCGTTAAACTCCTGATAATTCAAAGAAAATGCATGCTGAGGAGTTATAGACATTTGGGTAAACAACCGTGACAATGGCTAGCCCGAAAACTGCATTTATAGTCCAGTTGCAAACTGGTCCTACCTTTCCATCCTCCTTCGATGGCACAAATATGACCGCAGCAATGCATATCAACTGAAAAATTGCACCGAAAAACAAACCGTAGCGCAAAATTTCTTCCACAAAATCAACCATCTTCATCAATCAGCAGACGACTCGAATGGATGAGTCACCTGTGTGACGCTTTTAGCCCCCTGGTGGAGAGCAAAGTTTTTGAAAGTTTTTCATATAAATTAGAAATGGAGGAAAATTTGAGTATTTTTTTGTGATAGTTGATACTGGATAGTTGGGTTTTCCCCCCTCATGGATCGAGCTCTAAGTAACAGCTAAGCTCATCACTCATTTTTATATTGACAGGATCTGTATTTGAATTGCAATCCTTGATTTTAATTTGATCGGATATAAGTATTTGTGATGGCAGAAGGTAGGCATTACAGAGTGGACTCTGACAAGCCTAAAGTTCATCTGTTGCAATTCTTATCTAATATTTTGCAGACTGTCCCACTGGTATTTTGTTGGACTTTAGTGAGCCGACAGAAATTCCCTCAGAATCTCCACCATCTTCAGTTGGTTGGAATTCAGTTTCCGTTGACTCCAAACAATGTAATGATTACCTGATGTCTGAATCGCCTTGGAAGGGTGATGAAAATTCAAACGTTTCTAATGAATTTGGTAAACGCCAACATTTATTCAACACATCTTGTTCTGGCATATGTACGAGTACTAATAATTCCTACATTCGTCAATTTGCAGATTGTGATTTTATAGAAAATGAAACCTTAAACGATTTGAGTGCTTGTAGCACGAAGTCTTCCAGGTATGTATCAGAAAACTGAAACATGTCATAAATGTTGGTGCATGCCATGGCATAAAACTAAATTTCAACTTCATCAATCAACTGGCATTAGAATGCAATTTCAATTTCTTGAAAGTCTTATTTAGATAAATCTTTGTGCCATTGTAAACTGTTTCACATATTTGACCATTAAACTTAAATCTCTTAACATTTTTTTTGCGAATTACGTGTTCAGCCATTCTGAAGATGACGTTCTGCCAATAATATGGAGTCCAGATACATCCAAAAGAAGATCTAGAAAAACAATTAAGGTGATAGAAAAATGACAATTTAATTTTTCTTTTTATTATAATGTTCCAACAAATATTGAATTCATTTTGCATTAGGATGATTTAAGCATTGGACAACGAGTAGAAGTTTTCAAAGAGGCTACCTGTATTGCTATGCACCTGGAAAATTTAAGCAGGGGAACTCCTCCTCCTAAACCTTTCAGAAGCCTATTCACATCGCCTTTAATTGAAAGGTATGTCAAATTCACAATGTTCGTCCAATTTAAACAGTTGAGAGAAAAAAGTTTGAAGTTAATCTCAAATTTAATGTTTTAGGAATCTCTATAATAACGTAGCTTCAAGTTCGAACAAACATTTGGAAAGTACCATTGACTTGAATATTAGTTCAAAAGGTTCTTGCATTACTTTACTTTATTTACAGATTTCTGTTTGCATTTCAATTGCTATTTAGTAACGTAGTAACGACCACCTTTGTTCACTTTAGTAGGGACAGAAGAAAAAAAGCTGAACTCTGAAACTGCAAATACAATTTCGTTTCGACCACCTTTGTTTGCCAAACCAGAAGCGAGAGTGCAACCTATTTTAAAATCAAAAATCAAAGAAACTGAATGTACTTCAGAAAATTTATCATTGACATTGAGGATTAATAAGAACAAAGCTATGGCTGCTATGACGTCATCTTCTAAGCCATCTGGACCAATGAAGGCAATGAAGTATTCGCCACTCAAGCAGTCGGGAAAACAACAAAAGTAACTGTTGATTAATACTAACTCGATATATTTGCTCGTATTGACTTAATGTCTGTATCTTATGTTTTGTTTCTTTTGCGTTCAAGGGTAGTTGCTAAAGATTCGCTTCACCCAGCAAAGAAGAAGACCCCCTTACAAAACTCAAAGGCTGCTTCAGGCATTTGTACACCATTAAAAGGTAGTTTTTAATAATTAAAAAGTATCATCGTTTAGGATTTCCTATCTTTCACAAAATATTAAATTGTACGCTCATCTTTAATGTTTCAATAGACCAATCCACAATGGAGAAGCGCAATACCACATTGACTCGCAGCTCCTCTTTTGGTGCCGACCCATTGCGAACCCGACGTCAGACTGCCATGCTATCGTCATCGTTCACGGCTTTTAAACCTGCCGTCCGTAGCCAGACCCCTGATAGACTCCCATGCCCACCTCAGTCGAGTAAAACGAATTCAAAGTCTTTTGGAAGGTATTGATAACCTCATAACCAAAATCAACAAATAACGTAAAATAAGTTTGTTAGTGAATCGCCTAATATTTTTTCAACATTGCAGAAGATTGATAACGACAGTTTACTCTACGCCTGTTCAGCCTTATGTACCGGAAAATAGTAGACCGGTCGCTGAACCCAGCACCGGAAAACGTCAGGTGCTTCCCACACTGCGCATGACTCCTCACACGGCATCCCACTTAACTCCGCTGAAGCGAAGCAATTCAACATCTGGCGATGTACCTAAGAAAAATGTTACAATCAAGAGACGCAGCTCAATTGGTGGTTCCAGCCCTAAGAAAATGATTTTGCCGACGCCCAGAATGTTGACAGGACGACTTCGAAGTTCTGTTCTTAAATAACAGACTTCGTTGTTTTCAATGATCGTCACTTACAGTCTACAAAATGTTTCCGATTGATATGAGCTGAAATTCCATAAATCATTATTCAAACTGAAAGATTTTATAGCGATTCATTGCTTTGAATCAGAGTACTGTGATTTTATTTCAATGTTAACCCAATGAGCATCCTGAAGCCTGCCATTTGAT
Source organism: Rossiulus vilnensis (assembly GCA_034700785.1). NCBI lineage: Eukaryota > Metazoa > Arthropoda > Diplopoda > Julida > Julidae > Rossiulus > Rossiulus vilnensis. The sequence continues at coordinate 6,630 of JAQIXS010001068.1, read as the reverse complement.
AAACTTAGTTAATATTAAAGAAGCTTTATGGAACATTTTCGTAATTCATATGCCCGAAAAGTTTACTCCACAAAACCAACAGTACGACCATGAAAATTATTTCATAATTTTAAGTTTCGCGCCAAGTTATAATTCCGCCACTAGGGGGAGATCACGAATTCCGGTCCGTAGCAAAAAATCGACATTTTTGGAAAAGATGGCGGGGATTCCTGATGCTTCTTGGCAGCCTCCCTTCGTTAAAATAGAAACGACGTAAGTATTAGCTTATTTTCAATCCCTCTTTTTGATTTAAATTACTTGTGGCTATGCTAGGAATGTCATACGCATTTTCAAAATTAAACGTCTCATTTTCTCCTTAACCCTGCATGATCTGAATACCACTAGCTCAACTTGCAATTACAGTTCAATTTTTGTTTGCGTTCCTTTAAATTCACTACTCCTTACACTAATTAACACTAAGTAGAGAGCCGTTTAATTGAACTTCTGTTGGCAACCATCATTGTTTTGTTTCAGTATGGGGGAGATTGTCGTGGAACTGTATTGGAGACATGCACCTAATACTTGTCGTAATTTTGCCGAACTTGCACGAAGAGGATATTACAACAACTGCAAATTTCATAGGATCATAAGAGATTTCATGATTCAAGGTGGAGATCCCACTGCAACAGGTTAGCATATGTTTCTTTCCTTGCCATCTATATGGAATGGCTAGATTGATTGTTGATGATATTTGCAATAATTTTATCTGGTTGTTTTAAACCACTACACAATGGCGCGTTTAATAATTTAAATTTTGATTATTAAATTATCACAGGTTGTAAGTAGGTCTATTTAAGAAAAGAAAGAAAATAAGTGTGGCATTTTTTTTCCACAGGACGAGGCGGTGCTTCCATATACGGAAGAAACTTTGATGACGAAATACATGATGAACTTAAACATACAGGTGTGTAAGCCTTTTTTTCCATAACCGATGTGTCAGGATGTGTTTTGTTAAAGTGGAAATTATTTCAGGCTCTGGAATATTATCGATGGCAAATTCTGGACCTAATACGAATGGAAGTCAATTTTTCATTACTTTGGCACCAACGCAGTGGTTGGATGGAAAGCACACCATATTTGGCCGTGTTTACAGTGGCATGATGGTTGTGCATCGCATGGGATTGGTTGAAACTGACAACAATGATATACCACTTGATGAGGTAAAAATTGTACGAAGTGACATTAAATTTGGATAATTTCAATTTCTTCATGAACACAATTTTATTTAACATTCATAATTAATAACCGATATTGTATTAGAGAGAAATAAATTCTTTGGAGGCGATCCTTCCCACAACTAGGTTCAAAAGATTTGCATTTTGCAATTCATCGTTGACTAGTTTGTAAATCTGATTAAAACAACAAAAAATAAGATTAAATACACTGCACACTGTCTTTGCTTATTCTGAGGATTTCAAATAGAAGTAACCTTTTTGATGGCATCTTGTTTAGCACCATTTTCTAATTCTTCTAAAGGAGCAATTTCACCATGAATTTTGGCTGCCAATGCTTTTTCTTTAGATCCGTCTTTGTCATTAAGTAATACCGCCAAAATGCTCGTGTCTGTATCAGCAATGCCAAATGTTGCCAAAGCCCCGGATATCTGGGAATATAATAGATGAAATTAAGACAATATCTTGACATAAAACAATGTGCATTAATTAAAAATTGCATCTTACACTTTTTGCCCAGGACATACTGTAAATTATTTCTGTGTAAACGCTGCGAGTAATCATGTTGCCCTTATTTAGGTTGTTTACAGATTTGTTAACAGCAGCCAACACTTGAAACGTATTTAAAACCTGAAAAGTAATCAAGTCAAAATATTTGGATTTATTAGTGTTCTTAAAATTGTTATTCCCAAAGTAGGTGTTCTATTTTTTAATTTATTTAAATGATGCATTTGATTCCATGGGCAGAATCTCATCAATTTTTGAAAGTTGTATTATTATATTTTGGAAATTTGCCGAGGCAGATAACAGAAAGATTTTTAACCTTCTGAGGCATTTATGAGAAAGATAATTTGCTGATCGTTCTAGAGGTTTATGTTATACAGATAAAACGTTTTACTCGATTTTTGATTTTTGCTCAGAATCAAAAAACGTAATATTACCACTGAATACAAATTGTTTTAATGTTATTTCTCTAGAATTTTTATAACTACCAAAACCGTTAATCTTTACATTTCACCTAATTATTGGGAGAAATGCATTGTAATGCTAATTATAGAAAAACAATTCAATAATGATGGCATTAGATGGGGTGGGGGATGGCGCTCCATACCCTGAAGTGTTTGTTTACCAAGATATCAGCTGCACGTTAATGTCCTCGGCTTTATAAGGTAAATATTATTATTGTTATTAAGCTGCACACTCAATTTGACGTACGATTAATGTGTACTACTCAATATAATGTCCGTTTTACAATCAATGGAATCATAATAAACGTGTCATCACTTAAAGTAATCACTTAAAAAGCCGTGCTTGTTACCTGATGTAAATTCAACTTGCACTTTAATTACTGCAAATATGCACGTAGTAGTTCATACTTACCATATGCGTCCCTAATAGACTTGCATCGATGAGACCTTTCTTAATATCTCGTCTTAATTCCGGACTATTTGTAACATTTTTAAACAAAATGACAGTAACTTCTGTACGTTTATCGCATGGCAGAATACACTTGTACGCCATTTTTATTGGGCTATGGAAGGCCGTCAATTTCTGATAAATAATCTTATTTATAAACGGCCTCAAACAATTTTATTACTAGGTCGATTTTAAATATTTTTACTCGTCGAGATTGATCGTATATCGCAGATCGCTATAGCCGGTAAAGTAAAAAAAATGTCTCAAAACTGTTTGTAACGATATCCGCCGCGGGTAGCGCGTGCAACATGAACTGCTGGGCCCGCCAAATTCAAGCAAAGCACAATGCACAATTTTTTTTTTGAAAATTTAATTCGTGTGGTACTCACGACTGGTTCACTAGTAATGTAAAAACACTGCAGTCTCACATTTCTAAACTAATCTAGATAAATTATAGCATTGCATTTTGTATGATTTTTTAAGAAATTAAAAGTTCAAAACTTCCTAGAAAATGAATCACCAAATTAATTTATGTTTAATGCAGGTAACCAATTAGATAAATCAAGGTGTGATATTATGACTACTGTGAAATTGTGGGTCGTGGTTTTTGCTATTGAATTCATCAGTCTTTTGGGGGAAAATGGAACATCTGGCCGTACCATCAAGCGTGAGCGGGCTGAAGGGTTGTCTTTGTGGATCGACCAAAATCAGGTGAAGCAATTTAGTGGTTAGTAAACGAGCGTCATTATTACACATATTCAAGAAGTCTGGCATAGAAAATCCTGCTTAGCATTAAGTAATTTCGTTGTTATTCAGGTTTTCCAATGGAAATCTTTGTTATTGCTGATGGAAACGTCTTGCCCTACATACTGGATCCAAATTTTGAGAAGTATTTACCTGTAATCCCAACCGAAGTGAATTCAGTCAATTTCACATGGAAATCAGGTGGCAATAAGGTGAGATTGTTAGCAATGATTAGACTATCTGCCATTTAATCACATTGCTGGCCTTCACATTGAAATAATGTGAATATTGTTCTCTTATTAGTACTTGTATAAATTCTCAAAGTTGCAAAGTTATGATCAAGAAATTTTGGATGATCCTGTTGTTTCCATTGGTACTGAAGGAAAAGTTCCCAAAAAGCCAAAAGGTTGGTTTCGATGCTGTTTCAACAGGCATAAAATAAACTTTTGATCAAATTGTAGAATTTACTTAGTTTTCAGCGTATTCTTGCTCTGCTCTGGAAACATGACTGGCGTGGCTTCCTTTGGCATTGGATTAATGATTAAAAATCGCAAAAAAAGAAGGATAGCTGGAATGCCACTGAAACTAAAACTCCAAAAGCACTGTGCAAAACATGGTAATCACACGATTTGTAATCAAAGTTAGCTCGCAAAATTTATGCTTTAGCATCATTGCAGTGCAATATTTTGTCAAATTATGATTTCAGGACCAGATCCAGAATGTGACAAGAAATGTGCTAATGGAGGAAAATGCAACTTAGATAAGTTGTGCGAATGTCCCGAAGGATACATGGGCCAATACTGCCGCACTGGTAAATTGACAGTGTCTTTTGAATGAGAGATAAAAACTTGTATTTTCAAGAATTGAAGAAAATTGACTTTTTTCCTTTTAATTCTTAAGCATTGTGTTATCCTCAATGCATGAATGGAGGAACATGTATTTCACCTGGGGTATGCAGCTGTGCCGAAGGATATCAAGGAACGCATTGTGAAGGAGGTAAGGAAACATTTTCTTTAGCTGTTTATTTACATTGTTAATTCCCAAAAAGCACTCAGAGTGTATCACAGTTTACAAAATCAAATCTGAGAGCCTTTCTATAATTCAGACTGCTCCCACTAAATGTATTAGTTTTCTAAATCAAATTTCAGAACCTTTCAGAAATCCAAATTGCTCCCTTGCAGCCTATCTTGATCACCTGGCTGAGCGCCTCATATTGTGGCGCTTTTTCAGCATCGTGTGCAATTCCTGTGTCATGGTGTTCTGCTTCCTCATCCCTAAATTTTTTTATGGTATCCAGTAATTCTTTGTGCTCATCTGCATTTGTACTTTCACGCATTAACTGCCTGATTTGATTGTCGTAGTGCTTGATTATCGTATCCTCCACGGCCACAGTGCATGCCATTGCTGCTTCTTTTCCCAGTAAGGCAGTACCTGTTACTTAAGGAACACCAAATTGGCTATTAGCTCATGTCTACTGATACTGTATTTAATACATTTTTTCGAGGCTGCCATATTTAATCTAGAGATATTATGAGCTATCAGCTTTTTAGAGCAAATCCGTAGTAATCCGTGCTTGCAATATTTTGGACTTACCTGCACCTAGTAGATAACCAGCAACATTCCAGATTGGCAGCATTGCCGATGGTCGGACTCTGTGCTTTCCAATCAACTTGTTAAATGTGTCGAGATGAACTTTTTCTTGTTCCCACATATGCTTTATGATTGACCCACTTTGCGTATCACCCAATACGGCAAACTGACCTTTATTTATTGAATACATGACGTTATTTTCACCAGTGACTGCAGTGCGTAAGTATTTGGAATAGTTCTTACCTTGATAAATTCTATGTGCACCCAGTTCTCCTGATTGATTCACCCGTATTATACGATCATACGGTTTCTTGTGGGGCCAACTACTGGCTGCTATTATTGACGTCTTCATGGAGCGATTGCCTGATACATGGTGCTGGAATACCGGTGCTCGTGACATGATACGTACAGACAGCATTTATGATGAAAATGGGCAAAATTCAAAACTTTCCGTTAACTGTTAGTAAGTTGATGCCGACTTGCAGCAACACAAAACATATGGATAGTACCGGGTCCTCTCAAAAATGCCACACAACTGCCATAATATAATCAGATCATTTCTTCGGGTAAACCTAAAATGAATATAAAGTTAGTTATTACTTCAGACGTAAATGCGTGTTTTCTATATTTCTAGGAATCTGCAGGGAAAAGTGTTTAAATGGTGGAAAATGTATTCAGAAAGATATGTGCTCATGTCCTAAAGGATATTATGGCCCTAGATGTCAATTTAGTGAGTAGTCCAAACTCCGTAATTTTCCACCACTAGCTGCTTTCATAATTTTTATTATTTGTTTTCATTAGGTAAATGCAAGCCGCCTTGCACAAATGGTGGTCGTTGCACTAATAATAATACCTGCAATTGCCAAGAAGGATTTTACGGAAGAACTTGTGAACTAGGGAAAGGTAACTTTGTCATACAGCGTATTTTAATTAAAATATATCTTTGAATTATCAGTAGGCCTATTAGTTAATTGTTTTTAATAACTATCTAGGTTCCACTCCTAAAAACGGCCGTCATAAACGTAAAAATCGCAAACGTTTATGGGTTTAGAAGACAGCATATCCGTACTGTCCACTTTTTTTTACACGTATTGTGCCAATTTTGTATTTAAAATTACAGCATGGTGCCTTCTAGTGCAATATTTTTAAGAGAATTTTTATTGTATACCACTGTGTCCCAGTAGATGCATGTTGACAATTGAATTTATTTTTCGTATTCAATCAAACTAAAGTGGGACCTGTTTATTTGGGAACTCGGATAAGTGGGAATTCTTGGAGGGTTTCATGAGAACCTGCTTATCCAGGTACGACTGTGTTTTGGAAAGTAATTTGGCTTAGCCCAGTAAATTCATGCAAGAAGAACCGATTTGTATACTTATTATCAGTTGGATAGGCCGTCCTGTGTGATTTAGTTTTAGACTAAACTTCGTTATTTTACTTGTGAGGTTCTGAATTGCGTATGATCTTTTTAATTGATTTTTTTGTATTAAAATTTTGAAAGTTTTTAATTCTTGGCTCGAATTAATTGCCGCTAGGTGGCGCTCATTTTGGATTTTCCATGGCCCCCCTTTTAGGGCGAATTGAAAAGTCGGTGCTCAGTGCAAGCCTATTTTTGTCTGTTGTCGCGCAGGCTGGTAAAATCCTTTCTATACTAGTTTTTCCCTTACAG